>APFE030339877.1:0-69489 GCA_000404065.3 Pinus taeda
CAACAATAAATAGGCCTTCAAGCCTCATTGTAACACAGTTCAGAGGCATGTAGCCATCACATCTCTTCTCAGAGATAAGCTATCATCGTCCTAGCTAGTTTATTTTCATTTCTGATTGTAAGCATGTTTCAGTATTTTTCATTAATGAAATGAAGTATTATTTCCGCTGCATCTTTGTGTATATGGTTATCTCTGTAATTTGTTGCGTTCCTGTTCAAATCCGGATCATTCTTACATCTAAATTTTTTTTTATTAATAATTCTTGAGTATGCTCTCCTCCTGCACTTTGTGTGATCTGGAGGATCAGAAAAATGGTTGTTAAGTAAAAAAAAAAAAATTAATAATTCCTGAGTATGCTCTCCTCCTGTACTTTGTGTGATTTGGAGGATCAGAAAAAGAATTGTTATGTTAAAAAAAAAAGGGGAGACAAAATAAACTTCATCATTTCAATTGATTCAATTAAAAAAAAAAAATGATGAAAAAAATGAAACTCAACTGCTTTGATAGGTTCAAATTGACCAAAATTGTCTGGTTATGCTTTGTAGTGGTCTTCAAAACACTGTATCCTGTTTTAATAAGGTTTTGCAACTTAGCTACGGAAACTGCCCTGATTCCGCAGCTAGCACAGGATTCCGTAGTTGTTTCAAGGTTGAGCAGGTTACAAGCGTCCAATGAAGAAATCGACCACATGGGCATCTCCAGAATTGTCCCGACATGGATCCTATCTTAGTCACCCCGTTGAGATTGATGAAAAACCAGCCTAAGACCTCAGTCAAAGTCCTGTTTTAGCATGTTTTTCTTGAAGTATTTGCTGCCTGAAATTGAAAATCATTAATTCTTTTTATAAAATTTTACAATTTCAGAGAAGGAAAAAAGAGAAAAACAATCTATGGCTATCTTGAATCCTAGTTTTTCACTGTGGCTTCAACAAGAAAATATGCTTCCCTATTCAAGCTTTGGCCTGAAATAAACTTGCAACATAAAAAAAAAATGCACTGTATATGTGAGAGAAAAAAAAAAGGATCGAATGTTAAAACGATTAGGTAACAATGAGGAGGTGAATGCAAATTTGAAGAATCCATGATAACTCCATCAAGGGGCCTTGACATTTCTTTTTAGAGGCTGAAATTTATTATTGTTAAGGTGGATTGAGCTCCTTGTTTGAGGACCGAATTGTGCATTTTTGGAGGTTGATTCCTGTAGGAGGCATTCATCATTTAGTGACATATTTCTGAGTTGATTTCACCTTTGGATAGCTACATTGTTAGTTAGAAACAGAGGGTTGAATTCTTGAAGGTAGCTTCTGGTGATCCATTAAATTATTGAGGGCAGAGTAGTCATTTTTCTCCAAGGGCGAGAGCATGTAAGCTGATTACATTTGCTGACAGAAGGAAATATTTGTTAGCTGAATTTTATCTTATTTCAGCGGTCAAATTCTCTTACTGTTGGAGCCAAATTCCTTTGCCATTGTATCCATCAGATTGCAGATCTACTTCAGGGGATGAGTTCAACATTCACCATAATTATTTGGGGATTGATCTGAGTTAAATCAATGAGCTCAATACAATTATTGCTGCCACTTAGATTTCCACCACCTACAAAACCTGAAATATAAACGATCTAAGCTGTAAGCTTCAACAAAATTATTAAATCGTTGTTTTAAAAATCGAAGGTACCATTATTAAAAACAACCACTACAGCAATTGTTTGGAAACTTGTGGGTTGGACGTCATCATTTGACATTTCTAAATATTGAATAAACATGAAGATAATAGATCAACGATTGGCTCATTCTTCTATTTTCAGATAACAAACCTGTGACTATTAGTCGCCCCAATTCTTCAACTCTGTTATTGTACCTGTGTAATACACCTGACAAACAAAAAAACAAAAAAATGCGTAATAACTGAAAAACGTCAAATTTCAAATGCTTGATTTGCCCAAATGGTAGTGAATTTGAAGAAAATAAAACATGGGTTTTTCGCTAGTAGGGTCAATTAGATAACCCAGAAACCGTTTTGAGAGATTCGTGGCGGTATGGGAGAAATACTCGGTTCTTTGGAGTGCATTTTTGCCTGCCGCGTGAAAAAAACAGAGTTTTCAATTAAATGAACAGATTATAATATAACTCGGCGTGCCTGAGGAAGAGAATTCTAAATAGGAATCAAATTATGTGCTGACATTTAACCTTACTCCACCTCACCTCATGACTTAATGCTTTTCGTTTTTAACTCATATTTCATTATTCCACTCCACCACGTCAACTGCCATGTCTCACACTTCACTATTACATTGTTTAACGACTGATTATGTGACTTATCCTAATTGAAAACGACTCTCCACAACCAAATCGATATACGTGGCGAAGATGAGGAGATTGAGTGTGGTGTTGAGGTAGTAGGAGAACACGATGCTAATCTTTCAACCAAACTTATCCAACGCTCCGTTAACTCTCACTCTGTTTTTTTTACATATTTTACGCATACAGCCACTCGGTCTTTTGTATACCCTCCATGTTTCATTGCCATATCCATCATCTTCTTTCCACAATACTCTGATATTCCATTTTCATCTCTATAATTGTTTTGCTTCATATATACCACTGCCATTTGCATGGTTTTCTCCACACAGACAGTGCAGAGAATTAAAAAAAAATAAAAATAAATAAATAGCAGCAAAAGAGTAGGTACTCTGGTATTCCATTTCCATCACTAAAACTATTTTGCTCCATACGCCACTACAATTCACAAAGTTCCTACATGCATACAATGAAGAAAATAACTTAAAACTGATGGTTGACTGTTGCAGCAATTTTCCGCAGCTGACTCAACTTTCCGCAGCTAGCTCAACTTTCCGCAGCTATTTTGTTAAACTCTAGGTTGCAGGTGTCATCAAGCAAAACAAGCCACATGGGTAGTTGGGGAAATGTCAGTACATGGATGGTGTCCTATTCATTTGATCCAATTTGATGAAAAAGACCTCGGTCAAAGGGAAGTCAAATTGTGTGTTATCACTAAGTCGCCACACTGAGTTGCCACACTAAGTCACCATACTAAGTCACTGCATGTCAAAAAAAAAAAAATTTGAATCAATGAAATAAATAAGTTGTTTGCTTACTTTTCTGAAGGTATTGATTAATTTTGGATTGATGATGACAGATGAATGGTTAACTTTTTATTCAAGATTTTTAGCTACAGAAACTGTGCACATTCCGCAGCTAAAGCCCAATTCTGCAGCTGTTCTCTAATTCCGCAGCCAAAAAAACCTCATTGTTCAAATCAGCCTAACTTTTCCATACAAAATCAGATTTTGATAATTTAAGTACCATTGGAAAGATCTCAACAAGATCTACACAAAGAGAAATCCATCATTTGAGTTTGAAATGGAAAATAATGAAATAAATTGTTGAAAAGAAGCAACATCAACTTGAGGCACTAATTCCAAATCAGGTATAAATTCTTTTGATTTTTTTCCTTTGAGAACTTGTTTCATTAATACAAATTCTTAGTTTTGTGTGTAAATATCATAACTAGAGAGATTGGCCATCTCTCTCTTTTGATAATCTTACATTCCATTGCAGAAGAAGTATTAGTTTTTTTGTAGGTTCTAGGAGGAAGGACAAATGACTACAAGAGAATGATGTCTCTCTAAGAGACCAATTTGTTTCATAAGAGGATGATTAGCAACAAAGAGGAAATATGCTGATGTAAAATCAGATCCAAACACTTGAAAAACTTTCAGATATTATTGTCTCCATCACATCCATCCATCCATCACATCCATCCATCCATCACGTCCATACCTCATAATAAACCATTCACCTCATTTCACTTCATACTTTTCCATTTACATTCACATCCACTTTCCATTTCTTTTTTTCCATTCATAACCCACAAATAAAAGCAAGAGGCTCATTCATATGCTTATTGCCCATTGCCATTTCTATTCTCCATTGCCATCTTTCATTTTCATCTTCCATTCCTTGTCATTTTCATTCTGCAAATAAGCCCTGCTTCAATGCAAATTATTGAGTCCATAGTTCTTTGAGTCTAAAGTTCTTTGTAAAAACACCTTGAGGCTTGCATGCCTTAATGGCAAGTCCTCATGCTGATAAACAATGGGAATACATTAATGTCCCTTGTTCATTAGATCTTCTAGGTGACTCGACATCGACAAATTCATTCGTACCTAGCAAGATGTGTTTGGGCATCTTGACTCTCATTGTCATCAATGGTGAAAGTTCTCGTGTTGACTAGTGGCATCCATTAATGGCCACTAAGCCAACAATTTCCTACTATGTTCGAAATCAGAACATCTTTTCACATAGTAGGAATTGTGCCAATGAGTTTTGAAGACATGAAGACTATTATTTTCAGCATTTTGGAGCAGATTTAGCAAGTTTTAGTAGAAGCAATAAAAAGCCATCTTATCTCTCTATCCATGACTCCTCTTGTTCAGCCACTTGAAGAAGAATATGATCAGAAATTTTCAGCCACCACACATACAACTCATCCATTCCAAAGGGTAAGTGAAGGTACGTCATTTTCTAACTTTTGACCATAGAATTCCATAAAAAGCTAGAATGATAATTGTTGGAAAAACATTTCTCTTCCTCATTTCATAAAATTGCCAATACCATCAGTTGGGGGGGGGGATACATTCATTTTCATATCTTGCCATGTCCATATCATATTCAGGAGCTCACATACTTCCAACAGATATTAACTATTACATTGTTATTATGAGCATACAATGGCTTTTCAAAAAAAAAAGGTGCTTAAAGGATAAATTGGATACAAACAAAAGCATGGTTGTCACACAAGAACCAACCATCATGAAATCCAATAAAGATATACAAAATATCATTATGCAAAGTTCAAAGATCAAAATAGGAGGCAACAAAAAAAAAATGGTTGTAACACAAGAACCAACCATGTTGCAACTCAAGTAAAACACTTTGCAGAAATATAAAGTTATCAGATGATATCATGCAAAGTTAAGCCAAAGCTCAAGGATCAAAAGAGTTAATATAATATATATTGCATGAGGACATGCAATAACTTCAGTTGGGGGGTATGTTGAGTCTTGAAAATGTCATTCATTCCCATTACACTTTCACTATTATGTCCATTATATCACCTCCATTTCACTACTATGTCACCACATTCATCCCACTTTCATTATCATTGGGCCACATTTATGTTTTCCCAATCTTTATTAATTCTAAGCCTTTTAAATGAATTTGTGGTTAAAAATTAGGAAATAATGTGCATAAGCTTATACCTAACCAATGGTTGAGATTGTTGACATGTGTAGGTTGAAAGGAGGCTTCTAGAAGACCCTTATGTGGCACTCTAAGGCCAAATTCGAATTTGAATGGAAAGAATCATGGGATCATGAGGATATGTGTCACATCTCCTAATTGTATTGTAACTCTAAAAAGACGTGTCTTATCAGTTCCAATTTTGATTAGGACTCTAGAGGTAGAGGGAGAGATTCATGGATTATCATTAATGAGATGGCTCTCATCCTTTTGTATAAATAGGAGATCTCTCTCCTTCATTTGTTAGTCTTTTTTTTAGTCCCTAGTTTTTAAGATTGTAGTTCTTCCTTGATGGCTTTTGAAAGCTTTGGAGAACTTTGTTGTACTTTGTACTTTTGAAGAATTTGAATAAAGCTTTGATGTTCTCAACATGGAAGGAGATGTGAAGTAGATGTCATAGAGCATATTAGAATGTAAGGTAGAGTAGATTTCATTTTGTAAATATTTGCTTTGATTTCATTATGTCATTTGATTGCTTTCAAGTTTGATAGATTAGATTTTTTCATTCATGCAATTTTAATTTATGCAAGTTTGTTCAACCGGTTGGCAATTTTTCATCTTTTTGATAACTTTTGGCATAGAGATCATCTTGTCCTTCCTGCTAACCTTTATTTTCTGCAATTTACATTCAGCATTGTCCTTTTCAAGTTGTTATTTGTTTATGTCTTTTTCTGCTAATTAGATGTCATACTGCTTAACAATTTATGATTTCTTTCTATGGTCAAATGACTATATCAGTAGGAGATCAGAAGATCACTAACTGTAGTGTGATTTAGTTGTTATATTACTTACTCATAGTTGCTTTCCATAAAGTAGATTGAGCTGAATGGTAAAGAACTAAAAGAGTCTAAGTAGTGTGATTAATTTCTTTTTACATTTAGTTACCATATTGCTTGTTATGTTCATGATTACTTCCTCAAGGTAGATTGAGCTGAGGGGTAAAGGATTTGAAGAATTCAAGTAGTGTGATTAGTTTCCTTATGCAATTTACTTTCTTGAACAGTTAAATATCATATTGCTTGTTATGCTCATGATTACTTCCCCAAGGTAGATTGAGCCAAGGGGCAAAGGATCTAAAAATCTCAAGTAGTGTGAGTTAGCTGCTTTACTTTAAGTTTGAGTTGTTTTTCAAGTTTTTGCTTTCTTTTCATTTTCAGCAGCAAGGATACTGGGCCATTGCCATTAGTTCGTTTTTTGATGCATTTTGTTTTCTCTTAAGAATTGGTTTCATTACAGTTATTGTAAAGCTTTCTTTTGAGCATTTTTCAAGCTTAGAAATCATCACCATTTACACTCCACACACTTCACACTTCACTTTCATCACCACACATTAAGAAAAGAATAAAATCCGAAAACAAAATAAAAATCTTAAAACGACAAAAACCTAAGAAAATGGTTATCTAAGTACATATAGTACACCTCACTTCGTCAGTTTACGAACCCCGGGTTGACAATATAAATAGCAATTTAGATCACACTAAATTGACCAAACAAATACATCCTTGAAGCATGCTTTAAGGCCATTGAACTATGTCTTCAAGGCTTGAAGCTCTATTGTGCATTTTGTGGCGACATATCGAACATCCTCGACCAACTTCTCATTAGTTTTCCCCTATACTGCTAAGCCAATGGTCCTCTACGATTGTTGCATACCTTTTAACTTACTCTCTACAGCCTGAGAGAGTTAATTAGCTTGATCGACCCAAGGTTGTGTTCTTCCTGAAATTATTGATGCTTTGTGTCACAGCTCATCTATCTGAGTCTGAATAGCTTTCCCTTCATGGAGTTTGGCAAACCGTTGCACAAGTGTTAAGGTATGTGTTAGTTCCCTGATTTCATCAAACTACAACTATTTTTCTCATATGTCAGCTTCAATCTTCTATACATGTGGGTCCTCCTGAAGCAAGGCCCACGTCTCTGTGGTATTCTCAAAAATTTGGTTGTAGTCCTTAACTGCATCTTCTAATATGTCCATGTGTACCTTAATAGCAGCCTCATGCTTCTCTCAAACTTCTGGAGGTGTGGTTGGTTTTAGCTTCATCTGCAGCTCTATGACCTGCATTTGCATCTCAAATTTGACTTGTTCAACCTTAGTTTTGGCCTCCTTCACAAGCAGCTTCCAGCTTGTGGAGCTTCTCTTCAAAAGTTGCTTCAGTCTGTATGAGGAGCTTTGGCAGCTCAATGCAAGTTTGGGTAATGGCATCCGCCAACTCCTGCCTACGCACAGCGGCTACATCCCTATCCTGGATGGCCCCAGTAGCTTTCTCAGCTAGCTACTCATTATGTCTCTTGATGTCTTTGAGCACGAAGAGTGCCCACTCTCCCCAGATTTTTAATTTGGCAGATACTCCCTAGTGGATTTCATGTAATGCTTGAATGGGCAGTGCCGCTAAGTTTAGATCTAAATTCCTCCGATATGGTGCTCCTGCCTAATTCGTTTTGGTAGTAAAGTGCAGCGACCCTCCTGGAATGGGCATTGGACCTCTATGGTTACCACCAACGTCAAAGGTAACGTTGGTTTCACACTTGTCATTCCCACACTCGCTTGATTCTCACTCGCTTGAGTCACACTAGTTTGGACTTGTAGCTCTTTGAGGCCCTGTTGGACCTGCGTTAGTACTAACTTGTACTAATCCTTTATATGTCCCCACATGTCCTCATTGAATGAGTGCATAGTGTCACCGATCTCATCGATGTCCCCATCAGTGAGGACCATCGATTCAATGTTTGAGGTCTTGTTAGACTTTTGTTTCTTTCACTCTCCTCCAGTGGTGGGTTTCTTCCTCTTCCTTAGGATGGAAGGAGACCCAATATCTTTTATCTCCTTAAAAGGGTCTTCTCCACCCTACTATGGTTCCTTTGTGTCCATCTCCTCGCACTTTGGCTCCTACGCAATATTCTTCTCAAGGTCCACAGTAACCTTTTGAGGCACCTTCTATTTGTCTTCCTTCAGCGTACCTCTGGTGGCCTATGCTGTTTTACTGGTACCTACTTGGTCTCCTTCGACTTCCTTGCTAAAATCGAGCCACATGCTTGACCAGTTAGATATTAATGAAAACATATCTTGCTCTATGACCAAATAGGGAAACTCATACCATATACCCTCTACATCTTTCTTTGTCTGTATGTATATGTTTTGGAAATATGCTTTGAAGCTCGTAATTCCATGATATTGGTTAAGTAACATCAATGATAGCCATGGCTTATGGATGAACACGATGTGCTGATCCATCTAAAATGGCACTCAAAATAATTTATTCTCGACCACCCGACTTAGATCTTTCGACGCCCACAGCAAAGCATACCTCGTAGCTTCACACAAGTCTGGGTCGACACTAGGGAACTGTGACTCGTCGAGGGTTCTCCAGACTATCAAAGCAATCAATTGCAATAGCCATGCATAATAGAAGGGTTTCCCATCTTCATGTACCTTGCGATAATCATCCAGAAACTCCTGGAAGAGGTTTCCTACACAATTAAACCGCACCCCTTAACTGCACTACGCAGCTAACTAAATTACTGGGGTTGGCACCTTGTATGCCCTGTACTTCCCCATAATTTTATCGACCATAATGGACATGGAAAAGGTGACAGCCTTATCAGAAATTGAGCTAATAGTGTAGCCTCGCGACCCTTGAATATAGGCATTTTCACTATAGTCGCCATATTGAAGAATGAAGGTGGGGGTGGAGGTGTAGGCATTGGTGTATGAGGTGGTGATGGGGATGGAGATTGAGTGGATGGATGCAGAATACCAGAAGTGCCCTGACCCTCTGTCTGTGGCACACCTCCAGGTGTGTTAGGGTTGGTCATGTCTTCTTCATTGTCTGATTCACCCAATAATGGACTGGACGTGCCCTCAATATATTTGTCCCAATCAGTTCTGGATCTTTTTCCACTTTGAGTAGATCCAGTCTGACCTCTTTTAAACATCAATTCAAAGGCATAACACTCTTTTCGCATGAAAGCATTTTAATCCAAGTTATTAGTGATCTCAGGTACTTACCTCTCGAACCCTTAAAGAATCAGCGTTCAACTTCGCTATAAGATGCAGATGTGTCAATTTCAAATTTAGTGATGAAACCTTCTAAAATACTATCGATCCAATAGTCGATAACCCTTGCAACCTTATAATTAGACCCTTCAAGACGCTTGATCAATTCAAGAGTCCACACAATAAGATCATCATGTTTCCAGGTAGGTTCATTGCCCGCTAACTTAGACAGACACTTGTGTAATTCGCAGGGGAACGATGCAAAGAAAACTATGATCTCTTCTTTGTAGATATATCTTTGTAGCCACCTATCTTTTGACCAGCACGATTCTGATTTTATTGAGTCGCTAACTCATGCAACTTTTGATCTACCCACTTCTCGAGTTCTTTCTTGGTTGGTATCCACAGACGCCACATCACACATCCCTCAAATAGATCTCGATCCCGGCAATGAAACCATTTGTTGGCTTGAGGGGGATTGGACCCAAGTCCAGAGTTAGCTATGCTAACCAACAAAACCTTACACAACCAGCCCTTTGGGAACTAGTCTTCTTAGCACATACTGCAGTCTCACCTGAGGCAGTATTAAGGGATGCTAGAACCAGGTTTTTGCATCTAGAAGGCTATGTGATGTAGTAGCGAGGCGTTTCTTTAATATATGGCTCGATCTGACCCTCGTGAAAACTTATCTTCATAATCACAGAATTACAACGATTTCTACTTAAATAGATCTATGAGATTCGCCGAAGTGTTCTAACATGCATAAGTTATCATACAAAAGTATATCTAGATCTTCGCAATATAATTAAAACAATATGACATTAAATTGAATTATAATTGAGCATAAACACAAAAACATATAAATATACAGAGAATGCATAGAATTTCTTCAAATGGTATTTATTACTTCAAATCTTCAATGAATATGCTTCTTTTGACCCTACGCACTCAGCTACAAGGACTCGTGCACTCAACTGCGAACTTACCAAGTTCTTCGCACACTCAGCTGGACGAGCCTTCCCCTTTACTAGAACATAAAATTACATAATCAAATCTCATTCACACACTTCCCAAAAACTGCCTAATGACTCCTAGATGACTCCCTTTTATATCTTTTCCATTACATTACCATGGTCCGTGAACCACGGGTGGAGCTCATTGTTTACTCAAAACAGTCCATCCCTTTACAAAATAAGGGGCTTTGACCTGCCTAAAAGCCCCTTTGACTCTTAATGTTTTGCGATATTCATGCTCTGCTCCTCAAAATGCGGAGACTTTACAATATTGCAAAAATTGACTCAAAAATTAGACATGGGGGACCCCATCCCAACATTCCCCAACTCAAATTAACTGAGTTAACTGAGTGACAAGTTCCATGTCACCTAAGTTAACTACCTCCAAGATTTCTGCTGAAATAGAAATTTGAATTTTCTCTAATTTGACCAAGGAAAAGTCAAACTGATATTTTCTTGCTACATTTTCAACATATGCATCTCGTTTCACCAACAACCTTTCACCCTCCTTTCCTTGGCTACTTGAATTCTGCTTATAAATAATTCTAGACTAATATTTTTTGGTAATTTAACTTAGTTATCTTGCAATTTAATCTTTGCATAAATCTCTTATTTTTGCCTTTTTCCTATTCAATTGATTCATTTGTATCTAATCTTCAAGTCTTCTAACTCACCTTACCCATTTTTCCTCAAGAAACTAAACTTAACTACCTAAGACTTAAGTTTACTATTCTGGATTTTTTACAGTTTTAGCTTAGCTTTTCTAATTCTAGTGAATCTCTAAGTTTGGCTTAACTACCAAATCTACCTCTTAACTCATCCATGATGCTAATGGTGCTTCTAACTTGTTCATGCCTTAATTACCAAGCCTTAGCACTCTTCTACTATGTTTGGCACAACTATAAAACTCCAATGTTGTCGACTCATCCATGCATAAAAGCCCGAAGGTTTTTATATAAAAATGTTGCCAAAAATATGTGCCTTAATCTCTGTGTTTTATTGTCAATATGTGTGTGTGTATGTGTGTGTGTCATTAATTCAAAAGTGCTACCAATTATATATAGCCACAGGCCCTTTTCTATAGTCTAGCCCCAAGGTGCTTAACTCAATATTGCACTTAAGCCTCCATTGGCTCCTTTGCATTATATACCAAAGGGCTTAACACAATAGTTTTCAACCTTCTCAGACAAAGGCGTTAAGCCCTTTTCATCGTGCATGCAACCCTTTTCTTTACAATTAGCCCGAAGGCCCATGGTTGAATAACACATGAAAATGCCATAAAACCATGACCTAGGCCTACTCTCTATCACCTGACGAAACATTACTTGTCACCCATATTTCCATCTCCTGTGCCCATCATCCCGACCATTTCTTCTTTTGTGCCTTTTTTTCCTTTGGGATGACCTATGTGATGTGGGATTGCCTTAAACCCTGTTCTCATTGGTCATTTATTGTTTCCTTGTACGTTGTCATGTCCTAGAACCCTGTCAGCTCGAAGAACCTCATTTTTTCTCGCTTATGTTACCTCTAAAGTCCAGGTACTAGGATAGGTTGTCCTAGTAGGTAACACCCTTATGATCTTGGACCAATCAACAAACAAGTCGGGCTAATGGTTACTACCACATGTGCCCTGCGTCGAGTCATCCTGGAGCACTTTAGCAGCACAGCTTTGAAACCTTTTAGGTAAGCCCTTCCGAGATGATGTCATGTTGATGTCACCTATGCCACATGTTGCCATCTGAGTGGTGACATGTGTCACTTGGTTTTGGCCCACTAGGGCACCCAAAAACATTGAATCTACATACCACATGTCCACCTCACATTGGACCACATCATGTTGAAATCATGGTGATGTCATCATCCACTTGTGTATCCATGAGCCAATCACCTTGCACCATCTATCTTATGGCGAGGATAAAGAAAAGGATTTGGGGCCTTGTGTTTTTTATTGATTTCCTAAATAATTTAACATAAAATTAATTGGATTCAAGAATATTTCACTATTGCGACTACCATGTTATCTCATCTCTTTTGTATTTGGTATCTACGTGCTGCTTCTCTTTGCCATGCTAGACTGATGCTTAATCATCATGGGTCATAAAACTCTACACGCACTTTAGCACTTCCAGGTAGTCCACCCAGGTTGTCTTCATCCCACGCTTGCATCATCCCAAGTCTTCTCTTCCTCGTGTACTTTGAAATCTTTCGAGATACTACCCACCACGATGACTTGGAATTGGGTACCACTTCTTCTTAAACTCTCTACCAATTAAAATTATTTTCATTGTTACTAACTCTCACTGGGCTTCACCTCTTTCATTACTTAAAGTTCTTCTGGGAAACCTTTCGCAGGGCTGATGTGTTATATATGGCCCACTGCAATAAAATCTCTGCCAATCACTGCCTTTTCTGTCACTATGTGGACTCCCACCTCCACTTGGGCTAACATCATGCCACCTACTTACCATTGTGCACTTCTTTGAGTCCCCTAGGAAGAGACCCTATCAGAATTATGTGTTAACATGCTCCACTGTTAGGCCAATAGAAATGCTTCATGTTGCAATGTTGTATACTCCATGTTTTGTCGATCCTCTATTTGACCACTCCATTATTGCATAATGCACCAAAATAACC
Source organism: Pinus taeda (assembly GCA_000404065.3). Taxonomy (NCBI): domain Eukaryota; kingdom Viridiplantae; phylum Streptophyta; class Pinopsida; order Pinales; family Pinaceae; genus Pinus; species Pinus taeda. The sequence goes on from APFE030339877.1 coordinate 12,965, forward strand.
ATGCTCCAAAGGGTCCTCCACCACTTTAGCTCTACAATATTTGATTTATGGGGGTCCTTCCTTTGACTAGCCATAACTTTCAATCGAAGAGGTTATTCTTGCTCTTCCACATATCACTAGAAAACTCTTTCAGATATCTTCTGATCTAAGTGGGTTTCAACTGCAATTGAAGTGATCTTCTGAGCTAGAAAGGGATTCAAAAATATTACTCCTTTACCAAATAGATCCACCACTATTGTTCACATCTCTAATTGGAAACATTTGAGCCTTGTAATGCCTTTGTCCATGTGTTGATCTTCCTTCTTCTTGCAGTCTTCTCTACTTTTGTTATTGAATTGCCTATGATATGGATACAACACCATTGACATTCTCCTTGAAACAACAACATAATCTAATTATCAAATACATATTGATACATGACATCAATGAGTGTTATAACCCTATTTTCTACTCCATTGTAGTGAGAAAAACCTAAGTTCAACTTACCTCAGGTGTTGGCTAGAATGAATGTCCTTCTCACCTCTACATTTACTTATATGGCGGTTATTCCATGTTAAAAGGGTGAAATTACATAATTGAGCAATTTATCATAATTATTTTTCCAAAATATTATAATTATGAGATAATAATTATTTCATATTTAACAACAATTAAGAAAAAGATCATAGTTGAGAAAAATAATTCTAGAGGCTTACTTTCCCAAGGAGATCAACTTGACCCACTTATATGAGTTGGGTAGGGGTCTATTATTGTAGAATATTCCTTAAAACTTCATCACCCTAAGCATTTGCATTCATCCCCCTAGGCTTGCCTCTACATCTATATATATATATTGTTCTAACTCTCTAATTATGACTAGCCTGACCCTAGAGAATAGACCAGTATATATATATATGTGTGTGTGTGTGTGTGTGTGTAGAGGCAATCCCATGGGGATGAATGTATATGCTTAGGGTGATGAAGTGTTAAAGAATATTCTCCAATAATAGACCCTTAGCCAACTCATACGCAAGTGGGTCAAGTTGATCTCCATGGGAAAGTAAACCTCTAGAAACCTTTTTCTCAATTATGAGTTTTTTCTCAATTGTTATCAATTATGAAATAATTATTATCTCATAATTATAATATTTTTCCAAAATAATTATGAGAAATGGCTCAATTATGTAATTTCACCCTTTTAACATGTAATAACTCCAACATAAGTAAATGTAGAAGTGAAAAGGGGATGCATTCTAGCCAGCCACTAAGGTAAGTTGAACTTAGGTTTCTCTCACTATAATAGAGTGGTAAATAGGGTTATATAAATGAGCACCTCGTTGAAAACATATGCAAAAAACCTCCCATCATCTTCTTTGCCTTTTCCTTCATCCTCATCACCTTTCACCTTTTCCATCAATGACAACATATTTCCAACAATCTCCCCCTTTGGCATTGATGGAAACACTATGATCAAACAAAAAACCATTATAAAGAAAAAATCAAGGGTAAGTGTTCTCTTTTCCTTTTCCACCTTTGTATGTAACTCCTTTGTGTATTGTTGCTCCGATATACTTCTGCTAGTGAACTTCTCCTTTTGATTTATCATCAATACTTCTCCCTCTTTTGTTTTTTTTTTAGATACTTCTCCCTCTTATTCTAAAGTTCTTCATCTTTTTTTTAATCAACAATACTTCTCCGCCTTTTACATCAATGGAAAATATACCAACATTCTCCCCTTATCAGCAATCTCTCTTTGTCTTTCTGATCCTGTGGACCTGTCAACTACTCCTTCTTATGTTGAAAACTTTAGTTATATATGATCTGATCCAAGCAACTTATTCCTTGTCCTATGAAGAGGATTGAGTTGAAAGGATACAAGTAATTACTCCTAATATCTTCCTCAAGTAATCAATAGGGATATTTTTATAAAACAACACATGCGTGTACAACTCAATCATGAGAAAAACAATGCTTGTTGGTTTAAGTCTCATCTAAGCTTACATTTATAATAGTGTCTCCCTGGACACATACACCTGACCTCTAGCAAGAACAACAACCTATTCTATGCATGAATGACATCATCAACTTGTCAACTAATGAGCAAAAACGTATAACATTGTTATAGCCATATTTGCCACTCCATTATAGTGGGAGAAATCCAATATCAACTTACCTTAGTTTTTTGGCTAAAACGCATCCTTTTTCACCTTTTATTTTACTTATGTGAGATTTATCCCATAATAAAAGGGTGGAATTACATGATTAAGTTATTTCTCATAATTAATATTCCAAAATATTATAGTTATGAGATAATAATTATTTCATAATTAAAATAATTGAAAAAAAACTCATAATTGTGAAAAATGTTTCTAGGAATTTCTATTCCTAATGAGATCAACTTGACCCACTTGTGTATGAGTTGGCTATGGGTACATTATTGCATAAGTTACCTAACTTCTCAAGCCCCTAGGTGTCTAGATACATTCTCTTAGATGATAGAATGAGCTTACATAATCTCACCAAGAGGAAAGGGAAAGGGGGAGTACCAAAACTATAGCACAAGGTATATTGATGTACTTTCACTTATATGGTGAAAAAAATATATGTTCCTTCCCCTTATATTAGTTTTGCAGTAATTTATATGTGTGATTTCTAGATGTTTTAAGTTGATGATCTTCTGCGGAAAATCACTTGTCATCTCTGTTTGGTTGTGTTTGTATGTAGGATTTGGATCCGGAATGGATGAAATAGATCACTTGATTTGAGTGCAAGGATTCTGCATCAAGTCCAAAACCCTTCACCGACTTGCAAGGAGGCAAGGTACTTGCTCACACTTTGTAACATCAGAAATTGCATCAAAATTGCATACATGGTCATCTGGATTGAGGATCATTATTAAATTGTCTTAGTCATTCTATTTTGTTGTCTGGTAATCTCAATCAGGAATGAGATCGCGGAGCAATAACTCCTTGCATAATTAAATGCAACAAAATTGGTGCTTTCAATGAGATCATTTTTCTTTTGCCCTCTTTGTTTTTAGATCTCCTCTTCTTTTTTTGGATTTATCTTGTTCCCATTGATTTCTCTGTAGTTTTTTGTATTCATTTTTAGTTCCATTGGTTTTACTTCATTCAGATCTGAGTTGGACTTAGATCTGAAGTTTTATTTTTTGCTTTCTCTACGGGAGAAGAACAGATCATGCGTTTAAAATCAAATTATAGAATTTTGTGTACCTAATTTGATTGAATTGACTAAAGATCTAGATTCCTCTCGGAAATTCATCCAGAAACAAAAAACAAAAAAATCACTGGAAATGGACCCCGTATGAGAGAGTTATGACCAATTGAAGATCATCCTATTTTTTTTCTTCTACCCTCGCGCGCAACTGTTTTTTTTTCGTTTCTACTATTTTCTATACATAATTCAATAAAAATAACTACATATATGTAATCCTCTTGAATTTTTACCCCCCTCCCTCCCACACCAAAAAAAAACCACATGAAACAGAGAATGTATGAGGAATATATGGCTGATTTAAAAATCGGCCTCTTTTCTATCCATTTTTCCCAATTTTCAGATTTTTATTTCAGCTTATTTACTTGATTTTTCGAGTGTTTTCTTAGAAATTGTTATTATTTGTTGAATTTGCTTCTTATTGTTGCTTCCAACTATGAAACATATCTTATTTGAGCATACTCTTGTTTTTTTTATCCTTCCTTTGGTGCTACTCTAAGGTTTTCCTAGGAGGTTTGGTTGGCTTTGGGTGGTGCTATACTCCTCATATTTGGATCCAATTTTTCATATCTCGTTAGTTGTTCAAGCAAAAACCATGATCTGATTTTTACACCAAAGGAATTCTTTAAGGGAGAGGTCTTTGAGTGGTTTTCGTCGTCTGTCCACATTGAATCAATAACTGACACATGTTGAACGGATGTGAGCCAAACCCACTTCCCAATTAATTTGCTATCTAATAAATGTTGCATCGCTATAAGTCTCTGGACTGACATTCTAGGAATTTGTATTGAGGGTGGAACATTTTCATCTGTCGTAAACGTATACAAAACGTCTTGAGTCCCTTCGCCTCAAAAATAGATAAATAATATAATAATGAGACGGAGATCATCATTCAATTTCAATTTCGAAACAACTCGCTAATTTTTGCACACTTTGTAAAATGGTCAGACATAAAGGTGGCTTTGAGGATACAACTCGGCCTTTCCAGAGCAGGAACCATTCAAAACTTTTCTAGATCGGTGAGTCGATGATGTGATGGTACATGACCAAACCTGGGTTATGACTCCCAAGCCTGCAATTAAACCGTGGGACAATAATTTTTTCCTGTTAATTGTCTATAATGAGACTTTTTGAAAGCTTTTCCGGTCAAAATCCGGTAGCAATTTCTTGGAATCGCAAGTTTGATAGCTAGTTTATGCAGAATCAAAGGGTCCCAGGGGTTTTTCAGGGTGCTGAATCCAATAATGCAGTTAAAAAACCATTTTAACTGCTAAAAATCAAGATTTAACCTCAATTTCTTCCGCCAGATTCCGTCACCGGAATCTCCAAAAAGTCGCATTATAGACAACTCTTTTTTTCTGAAGTGGTGGTAGATGAGCTCAATGAGCTCACTAAAATGTTGTGATCTAAATGGATCAGAATTTCTCTCTTCATGTGAGTACGATTTTTCCAATATCGTGAGAATTTTCCGCAGCCATTGAAGGCTCAGACAATTGGGTGGGTGAACTTAAGTCGATTGCAGATTCCCTGAATATTTGGGCATCTGACGGACATGGGCACAGTCAAAAAAATTGACCCCACTCATGTATGTCAGATTCCCAAATATTCGGAGAATCTGCAATCCACTTAAAGAGATTCCCAAATATTAGGAAAATCTGCAATCCACTCGACTTAAAGAGATTCCCAAATATGAAAATCTGCAATCCACTTAAAGATAGACCAGACAACTTAGTATTCATAAATTTATAATGGTTAGTTTGTAAGAGGGTTTAGTAAGGTAGTAGTAGAAATTTTGTTCTCCAAATTCATTGCAGATTCCTCTGGAGGCTTACTCATCGTCGATATTCTTCTATTAAGGGTTTCCTTTCCTACCATGACACCATGAATTTTTGTGTTATTTCTTTCTCTATTTTATGAACATTTTACCCTATTCAGGTTCCATGAAATTTTTTTTTGTTTTGTACTCTATTCTTGATTCTTTAGTCTCGCGGTTATTAACTCAGGCATTTTCTTAAAATATCAAGGGCTTCCACTGGCATTCCTGGATGAAACCAACATCCATTAGGTCACTTCCCTCTTCAGCACCGGGACAATGACCATGCCCTGAGAATAACGCTTAGCAGGTACTCGAAAATTCTTTGTTACTTAGGTTTTTGACAAAGTTTTTAGATTTCCTTGTTAGTTTATCTTCAGATATCTGGTTCTCTCTCTAACGAACCCTCCCTTTCTTGTTAAATTTTAGCATTTTTGGTCAAGGATGGACCACAAGCATGGATGAAATTCAAAAGAAACTAAAAATACGCATGCAGACCTTTAATTTCGTTGCTTCTAAACGTAATTTTTAACAGTTGGTTTCTATTTATCTTTTACTATTCTATGGAATTTTTTCTGATTCAAAAGCTACCTTTAATTTCTTTACTTGTAACCGTAATCTTTAACAACTGATTTTTTTGTTATCTTTTACTATTTACATAATTTTGTCTAATTCAGAAGCCACTAGAGTAGATCGAAGACGTAGCTCCCAAAAAAAAAATGATGAACTCTAACACAAAGTGACTATAATGCTAACAGTAGGAATGCTACTTGCAACAGAAATTGAACTTCATGCACTCCATTAAAGGTTATCTTCCAAAGTTTACAATTTCTCTTTTACCACTTTTATTCATGTTGCCTCCTTTAGATGAACGTAAAGAAAAAAAGTTCGCAGAACGAATCACAAGGCTGCAAAAGTTGGTCTAGCCTTTCGGAAAGGTTAAAATCTTGAGAAAATTATTTGAAGTAATATGGTTTAATAAAAATTTCATACCAAACGTGTGTAGACTGTGTAGCTTTAGGTTGCGAAAATTATTTTAAGTGATATGGTTCTTTAATAAAAAAATTCATTACACTGAATGTTTGTGTATCTCTAGGTGTTGTTTTCCTAAAGTACTAAGGCAGCTCCCTCTGAAAATTTCAATGACCTACAGACACAGCATCAATGCTTCTTAAATCCATAGGATACAAACTAATATTTCCTTTCAAAGTTTCCACAGCTTAGACATTGTTCATGAACATGTTTAGAAGTTTTGGTTTTCAGGCTATGCATCAATTATTTATCTCTCAATAAATTAATTGTTGCACGTATTGATCATGCCATATCTTAAAGGCATCCCTGCAAGCCAAAATACAGTACAGTCAAAAACCTAAATGGATTATCTAATTTCATCAAATTTTAATGTAGACTTCATTTAATGACATATCTTCTTGTAATAGGATGGAAGAGGGGACAGTTTGGCCAAATGTGTCCTTCATAGTTGAGGGAGGGTTTTGCCTGATGATTCTACCCTTTACATAGCATGTTGCAAAAAATAACAGCACAATATCTGGGCAAGGGGAATTGGGGGCATGGTTTTTAAATGGGAACAATTTTGCAATCAGAAAAATTTTAGGCCCCATTTGTATAAAATGAAAACTGAATTGAAGACCATCAACAACTAGATACAAGGATTGATATTCAATTCAAAATTAAAGTTTTTGTGCATTTGCTTTGATGGGTATATGTACTCACGAGAAAAATTTACATGATTTAACCTTTGAATTCTCTTACTCGACCTGCCTTGGTTGAATTTTTCAATAATGTGTGAATTCTCTTACTCAACCTACCTCCTTAACTTGATGTTGCTTAATAATTCCTTCGTATTCACATTTTCTAAACACAATCATGGCATCATTACTTGTTTTTTTTTTTTAATTTGAGTAAGCAGTTGGAATTTTGCAAGCTAGGTTGAAGAGGGGAGAAATCAAGAAATGTGGAGATGGGAGATGTTTATTTTATTGACTCTCGACTTACATAGCTTACATTCAAATCTAACAACAATTTTCATAGACCTTTATATAATATTCAACTCAATAAAGATGGGAACTCATAACTCAATAAAAACAATAAAGCAATGTGGAGATGGAAGAAGTTTATTTACCTAACTTTTGACTTGACTCTTAGTTACATTTAAATCTAACAACAATTTTCATATACTTTTATGTAAATTTCAACTCAATAATAACAATAATTTTCATATACTTTTATGTAAATTTCAACTCAATAAAGGTGAGAACTCGCAACTCAATAAAAACAAAATTTAGAATATCTTCTCATTTTTTTAAATTAATTATTTAAATTATTCTTCATTATAAATTAAAAATTTAAATAAACTCAATAAAAACAAACTAGGTTATCTTCCTTATTTCATTATAAATTATTTATAAATTAAAAATTAAAATAAGCTCAATAAAAAAATAAAAAATAGCCTATCTTCTCCTTATTTCTAATCAAATAATTTTCAAAAATAATTTATAAAATTATAAATTATAAAATAGAAATAATTTAACATATAAAACACCTTCATTAATATTTCTTTTCCCACTTTCCCGCACTGTGGCCTCTCAAATTCTTTATAAATTAAAAATAAAAAAATAAAAACATTTTTACCAATAAAAACACTCCATTAATGTTGTTTTCCTTGTCACCTCTATGTGTTCCATAATGCTTATTTTCATCTTATTTTAAATCTATTTATAGTGTTCGTGATGATCAGTATAGACTGATTCAGAGACTTCAAAATTAACCATTTCCATAGCCCTTGTGAATATACTCCCAACATCAATTATCCAAGTCATTTTCAATTATCAATTATGAGAATTAACTCATTATATGAATTATTACTTATTAATGAGTTACTTCTACAAACCACAAAAGTAATTTAGGAAAGTGAGTAATACAACTGAGACATGACCCATGGTTCATAACTAAGGAGATCCAAAGTATGACTTCCTTCTTATTAACTAGATAACATAGCTAAGAAGGAAAATAAGTAATCTATAGTTGAGAATAACCCAAATACAAGACAAACAATGCTTGTTAGTGCAACACCTCACGAATGAGGGTTCATTAATATATGGTAAATATTACCATCTATACCTATCATGATTGCAATCTTCTCCTATGATGTTTGTTGTTGTTTAGGTCCATTGCCAATTATTCTATTTGGAATATTATCGTCTCAGTTAATCCTCTACTAATGATAAAGAATTAGACCATTTAGACATTGTACACACATAATCACTGTTGTTGGATAAAGTTAATCTTATATGTCACCATTCCATTATTTTTGCAAGCTCCATTAGAAATTGAGGTTATCTTAACAAAAACAGGTAACTAATAAACTCCTACTCTACATCCTTCCATTTTATATGCATTCACATTTACCCTCACTTAAAACCCTTTTGAAAATTCATTTTTTCCAAAAAAAAAAAGGGTCCTCCAATTTTAAAATAATTAACTATTTGGCGTTCTTTTCCGCCGCTTCAGGGTATGCTAGTTAATTAAATTTTGCCTTTGTTTGGCTTTTGTCACTTGTTTCTAAGTGATCTCTTTCTTCTCTTCTTTATTTTCATCACAATTTGTGGTGTTGTGATTGGTTGTGTAGTTGTCATCTAGAGAAGTTCACTTAAGTGTGTTTTTATTTCTTTGTATCACCCTCATTTGATCTTGTTTAGGCCTTCCTGCATCTAGGGTCTGGTTTTGACCTTTGTAGAACATTGGCCTTAGTTGAGCCATTGTGCTACAGCCCTAGCTTGTTGGCATTTCCTTCCTTCTTTCACTTTTGGCTTTCAGTTTGATTGCTTTGAGTGTGGTTGTTTGTTTGGTTTTGTTTTCCTAGCTTTAATGCTTTTGGAGTGCTTTGTGTTCTTGCTTGGGAATTGTTCTTTGGTCTCTTCTCAATTACTTTGGTTTTCCTTTTTGGTTCGTTTTTGGGTTGTTAATTCACAAATTTTGGGCTACTTTGCATTTAAGAAGATTTAGTGAGAGGTGCATCATAATAGGCATTGGTGTCTTATGAAAGCTCTTACCCTCCTGTAGTTAGCATTCATCGAAGAGAAAATTAAAATTACATATAGTTGCATTAGGGTGACTAACAAAGAGTCATTCACACCATCTCAATTTCACACTGCATCCCATTTCTGTAAATAAAAACCACTAAAATCAACATGATAATAAAATTAACTAGATTCGTCTTTTATTTTCACTGGTAGTACACCAACACTAGCTTAGGCACGGGTCTTGAAGATAAGAGTGTGAGTTAACTGCTCCAAGTCTATAAAATCAACTTAGCAGCATGTGGTAGGGACTTAAATCCATTTTCAGTAGTGCAGTCTGGGAATCCCTGCTCACAAGAGGGTCAAGCAAGAGGTCACACTTGGGCTAGGTAGGGTGATATGACCCATTTTGCTTAGTTTCGGGTGGCGCCATATAGCGGAATTTGCATGCATACAAGCGGTGTGATTAGCATTTACTATAGCACTTGGGGACCACTTGGGAGGTAACTCTCAAGGGGGTTTTGGTATTGGCTCATTTTTTGGGTTCAAATGTCCTACCCTTGTGTGTGGATTTGTCTTGCGACTATCCCCCCAGGTCGTGTTATTATCAATTGTGACCATAGTGGCTTATCTTATTAGGCATCATACACAGTTGCAGGGTCGAGGTTGTCTTCTCTGTACCTAGGACAGATATTAGTCATACTCTCTCAGTCCTCTCGAGGGGTGTTCCACATCTTGTGAGGGCACTTGTGTCAAGTTCATAGCTAAAAGGGTTGGGAAGCATGTCGCTAGTATAATTGTTCCACCGCCGCCTTCTTTGTATTTTGGTTTGCATGTGTTATCTTCTAGGATGCTTCTAGTGTGTTTTGTTTGGTCTGAGTCAACATTTTTGGCCTTAGGGTGTTTTCACTAACATAATTGTGTTTAATTTTATCATCCTAGTTGAAGTTTTTCATCTACAGTCATGTCGTCTTCACAGTTTGCCTCCTGAATGAGGTGGACTTATTACTCCTACATGGAGAGTGCTTTTTGGTGCTCTAGACTTAGACCAACACATAGTCTGGGAGTCTATACCTGGTCCTTCTGGTAGTGATCTGGTTTTTTTTAGACTTTGGCAGATGACTCTGACGCTCCTTCCAATCCACCTTTGACTGATCCATTAGGACGCGAGTTATTGCGGCTAAACCCTAACAGTTTTACACCAGCCTATACTTTTGTGCCTTTGTAGGTTATATATCCTATTGCGGAGTCTGATACCTCCTTACCTTTTGCATCAGTAGTATTGGTCGCCATGTCATCATTACCACCTCTTAGCATGGCTATACCTACCCCTTCGTCCACACTTCTCACTCCTTCTTGTGGCATTCCACTAGTCTCATCTATAGCTCTTACAAATTTATCGAATGTTTCCATGCCCACATCATCTCCTATGCTGAACATGGTGCCTCATCCTAGTCAGCCAGTAGGATCAGGAGTCGTTTCACCTAACTTTTCTCAACCAACAATTCTTGTTCCTCACTTAAGCATGGTTACTTCTAGAAATATGTGTGGGGGATCATCAATTGTTCCTGGTCAGCTTGGGGGCAACGTTGCTTCTAGTATGTCACAAGATTGGTATAGTTCACTATTTGGAGGGGTGCCACTACCAATACTTTTCTTGGAGGGACTAGTTTACATGGGCGCAACCCTGCTGCCAGTGTCATCTCTCACATGGGTTATCCTCATGTCAGTCCTACTGTTCAGAGTGTTCTTTCTTTTACTCCTGGGTACAACCCCATAAGCATCTATGCTCTTGGGGATCCTTTTCTCTCCGAAGGTACATACCCCAGGGGGCAACATCCATTTACCAGTCATTTTGGCCCGCAACATTCTATTGTCAGGGCATACCCTTTCTTTAACCAACAAATCGATCATTCTGCTCCTTACATGGGGGGACCACAAGGTTGTTTAGGGGCTTCTCCTATCTATGATCCATTTAGCAAACTCCATAATATGTGCCTATCCTCTCTTGATTTACCAGACTTGGCGAAATTAACTAATGACCCCATCTGTCATGATCCCTAGTGGCCACACATGCCTGCTAAATTGTAGTCAGATATTCCCAAGTTTGATGGGAAACTTGGGGAGAATCCATCCACTCACATTACCACCTATCACTTATGGGGCTCATTTAATTATTTGGTGGATGATTCTATTAAAATTAGCTTATTCCAACATACGTTAATTGGGGATGCAGTAAAGTGGAATATTGAATTAGATATTGCATCCTACAATGACTTTTCCTCCCTAGCTCAAACCTTCTTGATACAGTTCCAATTTCCCACTCGATATGATATCGACTCTCACCTCTTCACCTCTTGTCCAACTTCAACAAGATGATGCCACGTTAATTTTTTATCACATTCGTGAGTGGCATCATCGTAAGAGGTTAGTAAGAACCAAGTTACCGGATGAAATATTACATAAATGGTTCATTTGTTCTCTCCGACCCCATATTACCAAGGATGTTTCTATGTTTCGAGATGTTATCGAGGAACAAGCCATTTTAGTTGCCCAATAGTTGGATCTTATCTATTCGAGTATGCTCTACGAAGTGTTCCTTAATGCCCCTAGGCCTTCTATTGACCCTCCCAAGCCTGTTCCAGGCCCACATGTCGATGGCATGATCAAGTTTGTTTCTTATCCCATGAGCCAACTTGCTTCCCAAATTGGGAAATTTATTGTAAAATATCAAGCCCCGACAAGTGCATCTGGATCTGCTAAAGCACCCTCTCCTAATCAATCCACCGATATCCTCATGGTGAAGCCCACTCAACTGAAGAACAACCAACAATACGGTGGTAAAAAGAATAATCAGAGAAATAAACGAAAGAACAAAAATGCTCAGGAATCCCAAACCAACCCTCAAAATCAGTGGGGGGCACCAGTGAATATTTTTGTAAAGTCAAGTTCCCTTGTAAAATTTGTTAAGGCAGCCACCTCACTCATGAGTTCCCTCGAATGGATAAATTCCATAGGATTCTTTCACTATCACCTAATCGATAGCTTGTTGTTTTAACTAATTAGTTCCTTGCACAACCTCAGCGACAGATGGTTGCTCAACCCCCTCTACCTCTGCAAGGGGGAAATGAGGGGTCATCGTATCATCCCCCCCATATTTCATCTATCTTTATGTGAAGGGAAGATGTAAATGTGACTACATGAGCTAAATCCTATGAAGTTCCTGAGTCGAGTTCTCTCTCTGAGTACTCACCAACTCCACCTACCTCCACTGGACCTCTCACTTTGGATAAGCATGTGGAACCTGTCTATCACCCCCCAAGGGTGTTCTTCGTAATATGAGACATAATCCTTCTGCCATGGCCACTCAACATTATAGTATTGTTGAATATCTTTCTTAATATCCTTATGCTATGTCTGCCTTGGAGGTCTTGCAAATTTTTCCTTAGCAACACAAGGCCTTGCTGTCTTCCATTGGTGGAGTGATCTGTCTGACTCTAGTCTCATATCCTTTAATGCCGACAAATCCACTCCTCACCTTTCCCATCATATTTCTTTTCAAATCATTATGCAGATTTTCCACAAGATTATTCATCACACTTGGGTGGATAAGTGTACTATGTCAGTATCATGTTGGAATACTCTTGGCTCTCCAATGCTCACCACATCCAACACCACTTTCCAAGCCTTTGACATCCACAACTTTGTACCTAAAGGGGTTATTCCAAATGTTTCCATTGAGTTAGGGGGGAAACCATCTATGTCGATGTTGAATTCGTCGACACTCCTTTGGACTATAACCTACTCCTTGGTCGTAGTTAGTTCTATGCCATGAACGCAGTTGTCTCGTCCGTGTTCTATGTACTTTTATTTCCTCGTGAAGGCAATATTGTTACCATTGATCATCTTGACTATTACGTTCCATTGGCCTAGATTTCCACCACAAGGAATTTTGTAACACTCGTGGGAGATCACCCTGGTAAATTTCAAAGTGTTGGAGCTAGACTCTTTAAAAGTTCCACTCTTATGGGAGTTTTTCCTCAACTCCCTCCACCCAACCCTCCTTCCAAAGCTCATATGCATATGATCTCTTTGAACATTTGTGGACCCCATAGACCTCCTGATCCTTGGGTGGTGTCTTATGATCTTATGGAAGTTGATCAAGCTAGCCAGCATCCTCTAACACCTATTGTGGAAGATATTGTCTCTTTGATAGTCCTGTCAGTACCTCCTGGCATTGGTCAGAAACTCCATCCCAATATGGACTATGACTAGGTTCCTTTTCCCACACGGGTCATCACTCCGCTTGTTCCATGTGACTCCCTTCATGACTAGTCTTCTTCTTGACATCCCTTCATGACAAGTCTTCTTCTTGACATGTCATCTTGGAGGTCATGGATTCACATATTGATCATCTCAAGGAGGTTACACCTCTTCATGCCTCTAATCTCCCCGATGTGGAATGAGTATATTTTGTCACTTTAAATCTTGAATTGACTTAGGGGGCACCTTCCAGGTGTTCCTTGGAATTTCCACCCATGGACCGAGTCCAGTCTTGGGATTCTACTACCAAACTTTCCGATGAATTGTCCAATTCCTTTCCACTTGTTGAATAACGTCTTGTACCCCCTTTATGTCTTGATCCTCCCTTATGTCCTAAAGTTAATTTTGAGATAAAAACTATGTTAGAATGTCCCTAGAATGGTCAACCTCTTCATATTAGGCAGTTTGAATTCCTTTGGCATGGCCCCACATTGGCAAGCCATATGGTCCCCTTAGCCTCCATGAGTTCATGTATAGAAACCCTTGGAATGTGCCTGGATATGGGCACACTTTAGCGTGACCTAATGGACTGCGTTGTGCATATACATATTGTACATAGGAGTGTGATCATTTATCTCTTTTTGGGTTTGGTGTGTGATGCGAGTATTTTTCATGTCTTATTTATGCCAAAAATTATAAAACTCAAAAAACAAAAAATATATATAGTATTGTTTTTACCTCCTCCATGTTTATGTCCTTCATTATGTGATTTCACCATGGCTCCAATCTCTTTGGATGGTTTTTATAGGATAGGATGGTTTTTTTTATGCGACATCCATTAGGCCTGAGGTATTTTTTCTCTTATTGGCATATAGGGGTAGGTCATTTTTTTCCAATATTGCATTTTGTTCGTTAACACCATTTTTATGCCTTAGGTCTGACCCCATCAAGTTGCAACTTTTGGCACTTCCTTTCTGCATGTCGTAGCTTGGAGGTAGAGCTTACCTGCTCATGGATACCCTAGTTAGCACCTCTTTGCCATCTTGGTGTCCATGTAGTAACTTTTTACTCCTTTTTGGAATTCCTCCTTCTGACCCGCCCTGACCTAGAATCTTAGCCACATGTCCTCTTCTTTGTCTCTTTTATGGTTATAACCTAGGATGATTTCACCTTTTTTATCCCTTGTGATTGAAATTTTCTCTCAAGCTACTTTTGCACGATGATCCTTGGTTTCTCTCTTCCATCATCATCATATGCTCGGCCTACCATCCTCTTTCAGTGTTTACCCTTTCTTGGAGGAACCACTGCAATGATTGGTCCTATTAGCTCGCCTCTTGTCACTGTGTCATGAAAAGTTATAACACTACCAAAACTAGTTTCTACCCTCTAGACCACTCATTCATCCAAGAGGAGTTTTCTTTAAGCTCTTTTCAGACTCCTTAATTTAGAAAAGATTGTTGAGTGAACTTGTCTACTTCACGCTCATTAAAGTACCTGAAGTGTCATCTACTCAATTCAATATAATTTTAACCCTTTTTTGAAATAGGATAGACTAGTTATGAAAAATAAATATCATAGTCTACTGTGGTTAGGAGGTTCCCCCTTGTATACTTTTATTTCTTTTTTGGGCTTTGGGGCAACTTTACAAAAAAGGAACTTCTAAAAAGAGAAGGGAGGGAACATCTTTTTCCATTAGTCATCAAAATGTAAATGTCAGTTGTGTCGCCCTTGAACATGGAACCTGTCTATATCATTATCTCACAGTTAGTTTTTAGCTTCCCTAAGATTCGTACCATCCATATGAGTCCCTTTAATCCTTTGGATGGTTACTCTTCCAATAATATGGAGCATGCTTTGATGCCTCCTGTGTCAATGCATGATATCACATGGTGCTCATTAGTCATGCTACCAAGTCACTCTTATGTCGTGCCACTATGTGTTCAAGGGAAGCCCCAACTTTTGTCGGCCATCTGTGGCAGCCTGTTGACCTTTTTGATTCATCCATCCCTATGTTAGTTTTACTTCATCGCTTCATGACTTCATCCATTCATCACATCATCCTGGTATGTTATGTGTTGATTGATGGGGGATACATTAAGGCCCTCCTTCAATAGATCTTCTCTTATCGATTTTAGCTCATTATCTGGGAGTTTTATCTATGAACCAGTAGTACCTTGGAGCTTGTATACCTCAATGGTAGGCTTCCTTGCGATTGACAGTGGGTTTACATCATTGGCTCCTAATTAATCGAGTTCACTGGTGTTCGAAGTCATCTCATCCATTCACACTTAGTGGATTGTACTTGGTACCTTGGGGTCCATTTTCCTCATTGATTACTTGATTTTCTAGTAATCAGGTAGTTTCTATGATGCTCAACTTTAGCTCATATATTCGCTGATGTAGATTCGTACCATCGGGGTTATGTCGAAGACCCTGGGTTAGGGACATCTCACTCTTATATGGAATCCTTCCCAAGCTGTGTTGGACTTATGGATCATTTATGTAATTTGAGGTCTATCTAGGACACTTCTTTGTCTGCCATGTGTCCATAGTCCTACTGATGTATACTATGGCATAGATCCACATTATATTTTTTGGTGGCTATGCTCTATCTATTGAGTCATGTGGATCCGCTTTGTGTGTCTTTGTGGCCATGCTCTAGCATTTCATGTCATGGATCCACAGTGTATTTTATGGCAGCCATGTTCAACATATTCTTCTAACCGAGCATGGTTATGGCCGCCTCGGGTATGTTATCAGGAAAGTTGAGACTTTAGCACTTGAGTTCCTTCAATCTAGCTTCATAGTCTTGGTTCCTCTCTCCCATTTTGAGCATTGAGTATTATTGTAATGCATTTCAGCCATCAGTTTCTCTTATGACCTCATGCATTAGGGGGCGTCTGCTATAACCCTATTTTCTACTCCATTATAGTGAGAGAAACCCAACATCAACTTACCTCTATTTTTTGGCTAAAATGCATCCCTTTTCACATTTTCTTTTATTTATGCAAGATTTATCCAATGATAAAAGGGTGGAATTACATGATTTAGTTATTTCTCATAATTAATTTGCCAAAATATTATAATTATGAGATAATAATTATTTCATAATTGAAATAATTGAGAAAAAGCTCATAATTGTGAAAATGGTTTCTATAATTTTTCATTCCCAAGGAGATCGACTTGACCCACTTGTGTATGAATTTCATATGGGTCCATTATTGTATAAGTTTCCTAACTTCTCAAGCCCCTAGGTGTCTAGATACATTCTCCTGGAGGATAGAATGAGCCTACATCATCTCACCAAGAGGAAAGGGAAAGGGGAAGTATCAAAACTATAGTGCGAGAGCTCTGTTGTATTGGGAGAGGAGACCATACTACAAGCTGGAGGAGAGGATATTATTTTTTGAAGGTATATTGATGTACTTTCACTTATATGGTTAATAAAAATCAATGTTCCTTCCCCTTATATCAATTTTGCAGTAATTTATGTGTGATTTCTAGATGTTTTGAGTTGACGATCTTCTACGAAAGATTACTTTTCATCTCTATTTGGTTGTGTTTGTTTGCAGGATTTGGATCGAGAGTGGATGAAATAGATCACTTGATTGGAGTAAAAGGATTTTGCATCAGGCCCAAAACCCTTCACCAACTTGCAAGGAGGAAAGATACTTGCTCACACTTTGTAGCATTAGAAATTGCATCGAAACTGCATACATGGCCATCTAGATTGGGGGTCATTATTAGATTGTCTTAGTCATTCTATTTTGTTGTCTAGTTATCTCAATAAAGAATGATATTGTGCAGCAATAGCTCCTTGCATAATTAAATGCAACAACACTTAGAAGTACTTATATGGTAAACATAGAGGTACTCTCACCATTATATGCTTAAACCAAGAACTCAGCATATACTCTACTTGACTTATAATGACAACAGATTCACCACATTCACTTTGGCTCAACATGAACATTATCATGTGAATAATGACTCTTTCAATCAACGCTTGGACTGGAAATCTACTAATAATATAAATACCATAAAAATACATGTGTACCAATTGTTAATCCTTGATACCAAGTGTTAATAACTTTAAGATCAATGACACCAATTATTCAATTGATACCAATTGTTGTAATTGATAGCACTTGATAGCTAAGTTTTCCCCCTGTGACCATGGTCTTTTCACCAATATGTATTCTCTCCAAAAATCTAATGTCTAATACCAATTACTAATTGGAATAGTTTGAAAGCATCACAACAATCAATCCATTCATCATATTTGCAACTCATACTCTAATATTTAAGGAAACCTTATGATGCAGCAAACACCATTAGCCTTTATCTTCCATGTTTGTCCTTAAGAAACAAATGGCTGATATCAATTGTTAATGAATAATTCTAATGCTCAAATGTTGACTTGAGAATTCTCCCCTTGTGGCTATGCTACTTCCTTGCACTAGTAATATTATCCTTCAGATGCAATATTAGGCATGTTCATTTCTTCTCCTTACATCTGACCTCTCTAGCTTCTTTTGAAGCCAACCTCTTCTTTTCAATGAAGAGGAATAGAGGATCTACTCCCCTTGAGTATGTGGAGTTTGGTCCACACCATGAGTTGATTTCCTGCCCTAGTCGAGTATTCTTTCCTGAATGAGTGACTTCTTGCCAAACCACTGATTATTCCTCTTGTTAGCACTAATTAAATCCAATCTGCAATTTACCTTTTTCTCTTCTTTCTCATTGGTTGTGCCTGCGTTCTTCCTATACTATGTTGGAGAAATATCTAGGTTGATGTTGCTTATTTTATCTAATTGAAACCTTTGCTTGTTGCAAATTATATAAGAGAGATCAACCACGGGAATTTCAAACTCTGATCTGCAAATCTTTTGTCAATAATATTTAAAGCCAAACATTGGTATTTGTTTCCTCCATGCACCATTTGACATGCCTCTCTTCTTATTTTTGTAATAACTCTTGTGCAGTTTTCCTTGTTCGATCTCTACATGATCCATACCTTTGTTTGTAGTGTTCTAGGAAGGTGATTTATTTCCAAGTTTGCACACAGTTTCTTTATTTCCATAATTTCCACGCTTGTAGCATTCAACATTATTTATAAAGGGGGAAAAGGAATTATCCATCTTACCAAAGCTTCTTTTCATCCAAGTTCTTGAACTGATACTCGCTCTCCTTATGTCATTGGACCACTGAAAATTTTTCCTTTGAGGGGAAAGGCTCTTTGTGCATGGATGTTTGAATTTATCATCTGAGAAATTCCTGATTGTGGCTGAAATGGAGCATTTCACCTATGGTTTTGAAGCTTCTTTTTCCTCTGTAAACACTTAGAGGTAAAGTTCCATGTGTTACAATAGTAAAAAGATATGAAGGGTTGCATATTTTTCTATGCTACTATAGTGTGTTTAGGTACTTATTTAACAAGAATGGTGGGTCCTTTTGATGTTCTTGTTGAATCACTTTAACCTTCCATTATTATCTTGACCTAAGGGGGATTTTGGCTAATTCAAATCTCCTCCAAAACCTCAAAATTGTTTACATGTTTCTAATTATTATCTGAGATTATTGGTCTCCTCAATGGACATTATGAGCTACCTTTTCAAATAAATTTTCTCTTCAATATCTTTCAATTCAATAGCAAAGCTACTAGATTCACCACTAGTGTCTATTTCACTCACATATTGTTTGAGAGTTTTTTCCCTTGACTCTAGGGATTCTTCTATTGACACATCAAATGTCCTATATTCCTTTATACCAGAGGTGAACCCATTGACTTCTTGAATAGTTTTTGGATTTGATATTGTTATCAAAATAATTCCTTCTTCACTACAACTAGATGAGCAACTCTTTATTTCACTAGAACTTGTAATTGAGCAACTTGAATATAATTGACCTATTATTCCACAATAACAAGAGGACATCAACTTACTTGAAGATTGCATATCCTCTTAAACTTTTGTGTGTTGATTAGAAACTTGGCCTCTTGATACAGGTGAATCATCTTCTGATTCATGATACTGAATACTCTTCAAATCTTTGACTGCATCATTCTTCAGAAAAGGCTATTGACACCACATGCAGCTTGTATTTATATATCATATATTAGTTGCAACTCATTCCATATCTCTTTGGCAGTCTCACAAAAGATTACTTCCTTGAGATCTGACTTAGAAACCCTCTAAATATTTCCTCCTTGGATTTTTCATCAAACTTATCCTCTATTACTCCATTCTCCATAGATAAACATACATTCAAACTAAGAGCTTGTAAGTATATTCTCATTCTTACCTTCCGAGTTGTATAATTTGATCCATTCAAAAATGGAACTCCATCTAAGGTATTCCAATCCTGGTTCTCCATGATTCTTTATCTTCCTTCTAGTTGTTAAATTGATTTTGACAGAACCTAGTTGCTCTGATACTAATTGTTAGAAATAATGGAAACTAGGACACTACTTAGAGGAGGGGTGAATAAGTAGTGTGACCAAATTATAGAACTCTTGAAGTTTTTTACTTTTCAATATTTTAGCAGTTACTCATGTAATAGGAAACACAACTTAATCATGTAAACATAACATCATAACCATCATAAAGCACATGTGCAACATCTACATAAGACAATAATATTCCTTTTATTACTTTTGCAAATACAATCTTCAACACTATTACATATTTTCCCCACAAGCTTCTACTTGTAGGTTTATCAACTACTGCTGAAAGGAACTTCTATCCCTACTCGTTTATCAATATTCAAGGAAAGGGAATGCAACCCCTGCTTGTTTAATAGATACTGTTGAAAGGGACTCATGCCCCTGCTCATTTATCATCCTTTGCTTAAAGGGACTCTTGCCCATGCTCATTTATCATCCTTTATTGAAAGGGACTCTTTCCCCTGGAATGCAAGCTACCACTTTTTCATCTTGTTGATCCATCTTTCATCCATTCTCAAACTAGAACCAATATACCACTTTATTTCATAAACAAATAAACTTTATTACCTCAATTTCTCACCAAAACCATCAAACAAGCATCTTCAGTGATTCTCTGGTTACTGAACTAATCACCAAAACCACCTTCAACATCAATCACCATAAAATCACCTTTGTTGAACACACCAAAACACTAATCACTAATTCATTCTTCACATCTCAGATACTAATATTGGTATCTAATTCACCTCTAATGCATAACAATATTATGCACCTCATTGCACCAACAATCTTTCACCCTCCTTTCCTTGGCTACTCGAATTCTCCTTATAAAGAATTTTGGACTAATATTTTTGGTAATTTAACTTAGTTATGTTTCACTTTGATATTTTCATGAATCTCTTATTTTTTCCTTTTTCCTATTCAATTGAGTCATCTTCATATAATCTTCAAGCCTTCTAACTCATCTTACATATTTTTGCTTCTAAAACTGAACTTAACTGCTTAAATTTACTATTCTGGGTTTTTTACAGGTTTTAGTTGAACTTTTATAATTCTAGCAAATCTTCAAGTTTGGCTTAACTGCCAAATATACCTCTTAACTCATCCATGCTGTTAATGGTGTTGCCAACTCATCCATGCCTCCATTATCAAGCTTTAGCACTCTGATGTTATGTTTGGCACAACTTCCAAACTCCAAAGTTGTCAACTCATCCATGCATAAAATCTCAAATGATTCTATATAAAAACACTATTAAAAATATGTACCATAATCTCTGCACTTTCTTGATATGTTTCCAAATATGTGTGTGTGTGTATGTGACATTTACTCCAAAGTGCTACCAATTATATATAGCCATAGGTCCATTTGCTATAAACTAGCCCCAAGGCACTTAAATCAATAAATCATATAAGCCTTTGTTGGCTCCTTTGAATTTATTCCTAAGGGGTTAACAAAATAGTTGCTGACCCACTCATTCAAAGGCACTAAGCATTTTTCATTGTGCACCCAACCCTTTGCTTTGTAATTAGCTCAAAAGCCCATGGTTCAATAACACATGAAAATACCACAAAACCAAGGCATCGGCATGCTCTTTATCACCTAATGGAAAGTTCCTTGTCGAACATATTTTTGTCTCTTGGACCCGTCATCCTTCCCATTTCTCCATTTTCACCTTTGTTTTCCTCCAAGAAAAATCCATTGGGATTCCATGTGTGATGTGGGGCCACCATGTTCTTTATTCTCATTGGTCGTCGACTACTTCCCTGTATGGTGCCATGTCCCAAAGCCCTATCAACCTGAACAACCTCCTTTGTGATCGCTTATCTTACCTCCGGGGTCTAGGTACCATGATGAGTTGTTCTAGTGGGTACCACCCCTTTACTCGTGCACTAATCAAAAAACAGGTCGAGATGACTATTACTTCCACACGAATTTGTCATTGAGTCAATCCAGATATTTTTACCTACACACCTTTCAAACCTTCCAAGAAAGCCCTTCCAATATTATATCATGCTGACATCACCAACACCACGTGATACCATATGAGTGGCAACACATGTCACTCGAATTTGGCCCACTAGGGCACCCAAAAACATTGAATCTACTTGTCACATGTCCTCATCCCATTGGACCATGTCATCCTTGTTAGTTTCAAATAGTCACAGTGATCAAATGTACTCTTTCCATATTATTCATAGAATCTTAGGTCAAATTTTTATATTTTTCAAAATAAAATTTGACACATCTTTGTTGGTTGTCAAATGGTCCTAAGTCATTGTCTAGGTGTCACACATACTCCCACTCCAAAAATTAAGATCATTTCATCATGGTAGGTCATCTCCATATTTCATGAGCCTTTTGATTAATCATGGTCAGTCAAACCCTATCAATCATACTTGCACCTTCTTTCTTCAGAGATTAAGTCAAAATTATGTCGCTAGGGTTTTTGCTGTGCTTTCCCTTTTCCATGGTTCATAGCTTCATTCAAAAGTCAAAGGCCTTGGTTTTAAACTTATACCTCCTTCATCATCCTTCACTGACCATTCTCCATCATTCCCCTCATCAAAATCCTTTCATTTCTTTATTTTCCCAAAAAATCTAGAAATTTGTTTCACTTTTACCCTAGGTCTATGTTTTGACCTTTTGCCCCCCTTTTTCTCACTATTTTTGAGAAATTCCACTTCTAGTATTTTCCTAACACCCATACCTATCGCCCATAATTTCCTCATAATTTATCCAATCCTCCTTCCCCTTCATTCCCTTCCCTAAAGTTGATGCGCTTTTGCTCTGTGTTGCTATCCTAAATAAAGGCAACAACTATTTGTTGCACCAACTTCAAGCTTTAATTCAGAACAAATGGGAAACTAGATGAGGTTTTTACTAATAACATACCCAAAAACAATAAATTCTCTTATTTTTTTAATATAGTTTATTATTTTGGATATATTCCCAAAATACAAGTTGCTACAGGAGAGTCGTTGCGCTTGACTCTGTTTTTGGTCATCATTTTAAAAAGAGGTTTCTGACCCAATTAAGATGAATATTGGAAACCAAAAGGAGATTTTAGTTAATTAAGAACCTAATCAAAATAACCTCCTTCATTTTCTACACAGGTATCATATATTAGGATATATTCAACTTTATTGGAGGCCTATTTTACAAAATCAAATTCTCCAATTTTTCTTGTTTGTTTTAGACATTATTTTGTGGCACTTATTCCAAGAAAATGGAAATGAATTTCCAAAAACTGAGAGGGGTATTTCTCCAAAACAACCTTATATATATAAAAACCTCTCTCGTTTTTGTAAAAATTATTATGGTTAAAAATATATTGGTTCATCTTTGACCCCTATTTTTTCGTTGCGCTTATGGAGAATTTGTTGTGTTTTTTGACAGTCTCTTTTGAAGTCAAGCTTGAGGAGTCTTAAATGATGATTTTGGACAGCTAAAAGGTTATAGGGTGTATAGAACATCCCAAGTTTTCTTCACAAGTCCTCAGAAACACTTAAAACTCCATCCAAGCTATCAAAATTTCAATCCAAATAGTTGTTGCACTTCTGCTACAATTTGTTTCGCTTCTGTGTGTGAATATTTTTTACTACGTGTAAGGGTTAAATGTCAAAATATGATAAGGTAAATATTTTTTTCATGATTTTATCTGATGTCAATATTTTTTAATGATTACCATTGTAAAATAATCTTGTAATCAGTACCTTGAGAGATAAGATCAAGTAGTTTAGGAAAAAGAGGAGAGTTGTTCTAACTCCCCTAAGATTTGGTAATGATATGATAGATGCATGTATTTGACTTTTTAGAGTGGAATTCAGCCTCCTTAGGAGGAATTCGACCTCATCTCATATATGAGGATGAAATTTAATGTAATCAAGGGTTTGATACTTGAAGCTCAGACTCTAGAACTAGTGTACTTGACTATTTGCAGAAATATGACAGACAGTTGCAGCTATTTTTATGGGATTCTTGTGTCGTGGTTAGTGGCTATGTTTTTATTATGTTTTATTTTATATTTTATTATTATACCTATCTATAATCCATCTACATTTCATCTTATGCTTTATCTCATAAGTTTTAAAGATAAATCATCATTTGAATGCTCTATTTTGTTTGGGATTAGCACTTCAATGTTTTCCTTCTGGATAAGTGAATTCATGCTTTGCTAACTTAACTCCTACTATATAATCCTCACCGCACTACAATGACAAATCATTCTGAGTCACTGATTGCACCTACCTTGCCCCATATTATGACTGCAATTGACCTTTAGGAATACTTTACCTAGTTCTTATACCTAGCGCTCTTTATCCAGCAAACACTAATCAAACCCTACTAAGTTGATACCTAGCCTAAAATCCACATATTATCCAATCACTTCCATCGGTTGTGAGGTTTTTTTAGATAGATCCCTCTCTGATCTAGTAGGGATAGCTACCAAGTCAAAAGTTGGTCTAAGGTTACCTCCTTGGCTTCCTTTCTTAGCCTTGGGAAACTAAGGAGTGCTAACAATGTTGACATCATGATGATGTAATCATCCACCTATGAATCCATGAGAAAATCATCTTGTGCCATTTATCTTCTGGTGAGGAGAGAGTAAAGGCTCTGGGAACTTTTTTTTCATCAATTTCCTCTATTAAATAATTTAACATAGAAACCACCAGATTCAAGCATTTTTCACTATTGTGATTACAGTGTTAACCCAACTTCCTTTCTGTTGGTCTCTATGCTTTGCTGCTATTTTCCACACTAGCTTGGCACTTAATCATCCTAGGCTAACAAAGTCTACATGCACTTTATCACTTCCATTGTAGTGGTCCCAATCTGTCATCATCCCAGCTTGGGTTGTCTCAGGTGTTCTCTTTCTCGTGCACTTTGAAACCTTTTGGGATACTACCCACCATGATGTGTTGGTACCAGGGACCACTTCTGCTTGAAATATCTACGAATTAAAATTCTTGTCATTTTTGTTGAATCTGCATGGAGTTACATTATCTCAGGCTTCACCTCTTGCACTACGTAAATTTCTTCATGAAAACCTTTTTTCGGGTTGATGTGATATATATCACCTGCTACAATAAAAAATCCTCCAATTGTTTCCTTTTTAGTCATTTTGTGGACTACCACCTCTTCCCGGGCTAACGTCATCCCACCTACTTACCATTGTGCACTTCTTTGAGACTTCCAAGAAGAGACTCCATCGGGATGATATGTTAACATGATCCACCATTGGGCCAATAGAAATGCTTCTTGCTACACTGTTGTATAGGCCACATTTGTTCGGTCCTCTGTTTGGTCGCTCCGCTAAAAACTCTACCATGTTTGTGGAATGTTCCAAACAAACCGTGCTCCAAAGGGTCCTCCACCAGTTTAGTGTTGTAATCTTTAAATTATAGGGCTCCTTCCTTTCACTGGCCATAAATTTCAATCTAGGAGGCCATTCTTACTCTTCCACATACGACTGGAAAACTCTTTCAGATCCCTTTCCATCTAAGTGAGTTTCAACTACAATTGAAGTGATCTTATGAGCTAGAAATGGCTTCAAAGATCCTACACCTTTACCAAATAGCTCCACCACTATTGTTCACATCTCTAATTGGAAACATTTGAGCCTTGTAACACATTTGTCATACATGTGTTGATCTTCCTTCTTCTTGCAGTCTTCTCTTATTTTTATATTTCATTGCTTGTGATATGGATACAAAACCATTGAAAATAATCAATGACATCCTCCTTCGACCAACAACATAATTTGATTATCAACAACATATCAATACATGACATCAATGAGCACTTCCTTGATAAAATATGCTAAGAATCTCCCCTCATATTCTTTTCCTTTGCCTTCATACTCATCATATTTCACCTTTTCCATCAATGAAAACATCATTAATGATTTACCTTTTCCATCAATGACAACATATTTCCAATACTTTTTCCATGCATGCATGTTCTCTATCTTCATATGCCATTTTATCTTTAAACGAATTTGAAAAGTCTTCAGTTAAATCAAGATCTCCTCCTAATAGTTTGCCAGTCAATTTAGTTTTTTTTCTTCAGATGGTCTTGGTTCTTCAAAAACTAGTTGAGAGATTTGTTCACTACCTTTACTTTTTTCTTCCTTATGGATTCCTATTTCTTTAAGAATTGGTTGAGGGATTACTTTTCTTGAACTTTCTACTTAAGGGATTCCTTGTTGTACTTGTTTTTTCTTAGTTGTATGTGCTAATAACACCTCTCTTTCCACAAGTGACAACCTTTTTCCTTCATATTATTTTTGCTCAATTTGCTCAATAGTTATTCTTCCAACTATGGGTGTGATTTTCTCTTCTAATTATTTTTATGTTATGTTCCTTATACCACTGAAGGTTAATTAGTAGTGGGGGGTTTCTTGAAAAATATTCTTGTTTTAATCTCTATATCTAATATGAGAATGCATAAATGAAAATTATTAAAACTAAGTCTAATTTAAATAGGAAAATATAAACATGATTTGGGTTTGTGGATACCCAACTAAATTGAATGTGTGGGTTCTTACCTCTCCTTTTGATGGCCCTCGGTATAGCAGTAAGGATAGTGCAACTCTCAAGGGTCTCAGATTTAATTGTCAACCCAGGGTTCATACAAACTTAATAGGACTATGTATGCAACATGTACTTATCTTTTTCTTTTGATGACTTCGATGGAAAAACTGAGATGAGATCTAGTTACTAAGAGAACATGCTAATTATCTTATGCTACAAGCAGAATTCAAAATTGCAGGAAATGAAAGGAAATTAAAAAAAAAAAAAAACTAAGCTATCTGCATGAAAAAAGGAAACAAAGCATATTAACTATGAGAAATTAAAATAATATCTACTCTATTATATGAAGGAATAAAACTCATAACTGAAATAAAGCATGTAAACATCAAACCCTAATTTTGCGAGAAAAAAGACAATTTCTACAACAAACTAGGTCAAGGGTTCTATTTGGTCTCTTGGATTTGAAATTCATTTATAGGGTTATAAGGATGTTGTAATAAATCAAACATGATTAAACATGAGTTGGATCTACATTTATATGAGTTTTGGATGTGAAATGAAAATCGTTATAGGATTCCTTGTTTTTCTACATGAGACAATCTAGTGAGCAGAAAAATGAGCTAAGGATGCATTTTTAAGGAAACATTAGCTCAAGGGAGGCTAAGGAATGATAAAGCATCAATTTCCATGTCATCATGTCAATGATAGAATAATTTATTCAGCAAATGGGTCATTGTGGAGTCTTTTGTAGCATAGAAAAACAAGGAATTCTACAAATATTGCACAAAGTAATTAAAAACAAAAATAAGATAGCAACAACTACAATGAAATTAATGTATGAAAAGAGATGCTAAATAAGAAATATAATTACTATTAAATATACCATCTAATTCTCAACTATTTTTCAAGAAGAAATTATTCCAAAAATAATCTAATTAACCCTACATAAATTAGTACTCAAACATAGATTTGTAGAAAACGAAAAAGTGCATAAAACATAATAATACAAAAGGGGTATTGAGCACTTGGGGTGGGCCCTAACCCAAGGAAGCTCAAATCCCTGAAGGAGGAACAGATTAAGAACCAAATATGCTTGTCATTAATCTAAAAAGTTTCTTGTACATGAAAATTTGCAGAACTGAAAATCTCCTAAGCTCTTGCTCCCTCTAGTTCAACTACTAGTAGGATTTTCTTCTGACTAGTTCACTGACTCCCAACGGGCTACTCAAGCCCTATATTTATACAAGATTGGCGAGGGGCATCCTCCTTGAAATTATTACTGCTATAAAACTCATAAAAATAAAGATCATGCTCCCTAAGTGAGCTCGCAGCTACAGGGAAGAGTAATTGGTGCTTCAATCCATACAAGTTTGATCTTCTTGTAGCAGGGGACAATCCCATAAATTTCTCTAACTTGATATCCTCATGATCTATGTCCATTATCCTCAATATCCTGCATAATAAGCACATTAGGCACATAAATCATGATAAATCTTTTTAACCTTCCTGAGAACTTTTTAAGCTAAGAAAATGTTATTAAGTGTAAAAGAAGAGCTTTAATACAACCTTTACATGCCTAGGGAAGTTATATGGGCCTTATGTTTTTACCTAATTTGGAGGCCCATTATACCCCCTTAGTGAAATTGTTGCGCATCCTCTCTCAAATATACTCCTCCTTTATCTTATTTTCCTCATTTATTTCCCTGATGACCTATTTAATATCCCATTTTGTGTTAGAGGTTTCAACCCCTGCTAGATAAAAACCTGCATTTGTCTCAATATTCTTCCATTCTTTTGACTCTTCCTCTTGAATTTGATGTTCTTGAAGTCCTAGAAACAAAGGAGGATAAAATATTATTCCAATCCATTAGGTCTCAACTTTTTGAATGATTCTTTTATATAAAGGGGTTTTTGCCAATGTTGCATTGCAACCTTTCAGGGGATTGATACTCCCTAATCTTCATGTTGTAGGGTAATTTCTACCATCTCCTTTGGAAATCTTGTTAACTTTCTTCTCCAAATATTCTAAAGGTATTCTCAAAGTGGAGGATGGCCTCTACCTGCCTTTGATTGTAAACCTTCAACACTTTAGGGTCCTCTGTGATGATTGCATGGGTAGAAGTGGAGATGGATGGATTAGGATGCTACGGTCTTATCCAAAGTGGTTGTTTCAACTTTGTGGCCAAGGATATTTTTGTTTCTTCTACCCTGATCTCTTCATTCCCTAGCCATGATGTTAGGGCCATTAGTTGTGTTTCTCCCAAATAAACTAGTCATATTAGGCATCACAAGATTGTGAATTTAAAACTCAACAACCTTGCCAATATCTTTTGTGTTTCACTGAAGGAAAAAGTCAATGAATTATTTAACATCTTGTAGAGGGAGAGATCCTATTAGTGCAAAAATTTTAATTTGAAATTGGCACCACTGCTCCTTGAGAAATGAGTAGGATTTGGATGGTTTCTTGCAACTCACTTCTTCCAAAGAAGGATGTGCCATGATGCCCAAGTTTTTCTTTAGGGTTGCAACTTGATTTTATTTCTCCTGCAGTAATCCTTGTGTTTGATATAATTGGGCCTCTAGTTTCTTTTTTTGTCTTTCAATGTAATCCCTTCTGTTGGATTGATCAAATTTGAGAAATGTCATCTCTTCTCTCAAATTTTTCATTTCTTCCTCCATCTTTCCAACATCGTCAACTACCTTGGATTGTACAATTTTCTTCCATATGTGAGCCTTAGCCTTTTCTTGTTAAACTTCGAGGAGTAGTCATGGTGCTAAATGTATAGGACGTATTTGACCTACCTCAATCCAAGAATAGAAGGAAATGGATTCTCTTGGATCTAGTTGATTTGATGTTCTGACGATTTCATGTAGCTCTAATTTTTTTTCCTATAGACATACAGGATGAGCACTTGGTCCCTTTGGTTGTAATTTCAACTTATTTTCTTCAGGAGTTGTGGGTGTTACTATTTTTTATACTATTGCTTGCATTAGTTTCATCCCTTCTATATAATGAGGTTATTCTTTCTCAGGGTTAGGAGTTTCTTAAGTTTTTATAGGAGTTGGAGATGGAGGCCTAAGTTTGCCACTAAATCTCACTCTAGTATTTTTTCTTCTCCTGAAGTAAATAGATGGTTTGCAAGCCTTGAGTTTTGTTGGAGTGCCTAGGGATGCCAATTTATTAGCAATATCAATTTCCTCCTCTCCTTGTGATATAGTGCTTCTTGTTGCCTCTTTTTTCCTTTTCTTATCTAGACCCCTTTGTGGTTTCTTAATTGATTCCTAAGGTTTTCCCAATCCCTCTTGAGGATTTGTTATTTCTTCATGAGTTTCTGTCATTGGGGTTGCTAATTTAGCCTGGCTTTCTACTGACTCTATTTCTACCTTTGTTTCTACTAATTCCAACTCATTCATCGTTTTTTGTGGCTCTAATAAATTTATTTTCTCCTCTTGCTTTGCTAACTCAACTTGGGCCTCTAAGAAGCCCTATCTATCCATATCAGTAAAATATGTCCATGGAACAGGGTTTTGAAGGTGTTACAAGACATCCATTACTATTAACCTTAATGAGACAATGATGGGCCAAGTAATTATATTTCCCTCCTTTACTTTTGTGCTTATTTTGTGTTAAAGGTTTTGACATTGATGTCATGTCTTGCATTGATGTCAAAGGTAACTTGATTTTGTGGTGTATTTGATTGATGAAGAAGCACACAAATCTTCAAAGCATTCATAGCACTCATTTCATTTTATATTCATTGTCATTAATTTTCATCTCACTACTCATTTCATAATCTAGGTATAATGACATCCTTTGGTTAAGGTCATCCTACTACAATTCCATGTAGTCTTGTTTACACAAAATCATCTTGATATTTAGACTAGTAATATGTTGTTAAAAGACAAAGAGAAAGGCAGGGTTATTCTATGTGAGAAATTAGTACTTAATATTTGTTTACATAATGGTTGTATGCAAACCATGAGTTGCATATGCATTTTGGTTTGCATGATGACAAGCAACTCTAGAGGCTTGTAAGTGATATTTAGTGAGAGTGGTGTGGCTATCACAGCGGAAGAAGTTGGAACATCAACACACATTTTTTTCATCCTAAAGTTTCACTTAAATTCTACCAACATGGTATCTAAGTGCTTGTAATTATACAGAACTATATAGATCATGGAGATTAGTAGCAGAATATGAAAAAAAATGTATTGAATCAGGTGTCATAGTGGGATACTCAAATTATCTTGTGTGTACGGACTTTTGGTGATCATGCCTGAAAGTTGCATAGGTGTGAAGGATCAATACCAAACAAGCATTGAACCATTAATGCACCTAAGAAACTCATTATGACGACCTATGGAAATACTAACTCAGCAAAGGAATTCAATTTCATTTAATGTGCATAGTATCCCAATCAATCTACGGACCAATTGTTTGAGGATTCAATCTACTAGTTATCAATTACACATGGAACAAATATAAACCAAAATTTGAAGACCATTGTCAACATAAAATTGGTCTATTCAACATGGTTATATATGGCCATTCTCAAGTGCCAAGGATGTGGAGAGCTAGTAATCAATTTATTTTCAATAAAGATATCTCTCAGGGAAAAGAAACAAGACCTATATTTTTTATCAATACAATAAATGATGAAATTATTCCAACACGTTTTGGGGACACAATCAAAGTAATCTATCAGTTGTACTATAATCTTACATGACCAAGAGGTTGTGATTATGCTAATAGATGTTGAGGTTCTGAAATTTATTTGTGTAATCAAGGATGGAATTGAACTTCCTCATAACTACAATGGTGCCATCATGGAAGAAAATCCCCTTGTTCATGAGTTTGGTCCATCTTGCAAGTGTCCTCCAACTTGCCAAAATGGAGTAAGCCAACATAGTATGAAACCTAAGCTATAAAATGGAGGCCCATCCTTGCAGAGAGCCATCATAATAGAATAACAAAGAAAACAATAGAATAAAAGAAACAAAAAGTGAGAGAAAAAAGGAATAAGGTGGAATACTCTAATCTAATCCATCAAAATCCTAAAACAAAGCATGCTAATCAAATTTCTAAAACAGAGTATGCATATTATGTCCAAATCATCATTCTTTTATCGATCATGAAGCTCCAAGTAATCCAATGACAAGACTTATAACCCTATACCAAACTAATCAAAATGATAGTAATAACCTTCATGAAGTTATAATGGTGGCAAAGGAACATGTATGCAACCTGTGTCAAGTTCAAAAGTGGCTCAAGATTATGTTGCGAAAGTATCAAGATACGTTGCGAAAGCATCCTAGAATTTTTTGGTGCAGTATATCAAACCCAATTGAATGTGATCTCAAAATGGGACTAGAAGAAATATAAATAACCAGAGATGGCCATAGTATCATCATTGTCCATCAAGATGTTAGTAGTATGGTCATTCAAGGTATATCGATTGTATTATTATAGTATCTTTTGAGAGAGGAGGAGTTTTGAAATATCATTGACTTAATTTTATCTGTATATTTGAGTAGCAAGTGAGGAATTGTGTAGCATGAAAATAATTAATGAAAATTCATTATATATAACTCCAAAGGTTGAATACTATTCATTTTTGTGCTATGAATATCGAATAAAAATAGACATTTTGAATATTGTTCATTTGGAAAACCTCTCATTCCCTTTTTAAGGATTTGGTTATGCAAATTTAGTTTCCAACCATGACAAGAATGTGAAGTGAATAATTAGACCACCTTTTCAATTCAAGTCCCTACACTGGAATAAATCAAACAACAAGTTATCTATAAATATGTATGTTTAGAATGTAGAACCGCTAGCTAATTGAATAGTTTAGAGACCTAGCTCGTGAATTTCCTAGCAAAGAGAGATAGAGAAAGACTTCAGGAAGAGAAGTAAAAGAGAAGTTGACTTGAGATAGAGGAGCAGAGAAAATAAGAAGTTGTAAAGGAGCAGAGATAGAATACAAAAAAAAAGAGAAGGAATAATTCATAATTAAAGACTAGGTAAACCAGCAAAACAAAACTTTTGTGTATCATGAGATTGGTGTCTCCTTTCAAGTAGTAGACTGAAAAATAACAATTTGGGCCCTATAACAAGAGGGATTGGGTTCTCCCATCAAGTTGTAGCTTGTAGAATAAATGAGAGGGTTAAGCCTCTTGTAGGTAGAAGCCTACAAAATTGATGTAAAAGTGGGAGTGGGTGCTTATATTTACATCAACAAAAATTGTGTTTTTCTCCCTTTATGGGTTTCCACTTATATATGTTGTCTACATGTGTTGCATATGTTGTTTGGTTTTGAATTCATGGTTAATTGATGACCTATATAAATTTGATAATTTTCAAGGAAATTTTTAAAATATTATTAAAATAATTTGAAATTGGTCATTGTCAAAAGACACGATTACTAATTCACCACCCCCTTCCCCCCCCCCCCCCACAAATAATTTCCTAGTTCCCAACAAATGGTATTATAGCAGGTTTCTGTATCATCCTAATAGTTGGAAGGAATATCTAGTTCATAAGAATGGTCAGTCAGGAAGGGTGTTCAACAAATAAATATCCTTTGTTTAATGTTACTAATTTTACCTTTTGGAAAGTAAGAACGAGGACATATTTAATGTCCCTTGGTGCAGATGTCTGGGGTGAAGTGGAAAATAGCTATGAAGAGCCACCTGTAATAGCTAACAAAGATGACTAGCTTAAATTTTCTTTCAATGAAAAAGCCATGAATGTTATACTTAGTGGGCTAGTTGAGTCAAAATTTGTAAAATTAATGCATTTTAAGGCTACTAAGGAAATGTGGGACAAATTAAAAAACATTCATGAAGGAGATGGTAAAGTGAAATTGGTGAAATTACAATTTTACAGGATGTAGTTTGAGTCCTTTAGAATGAATTATGACGAAGAAATAGCTAAGTTATTTATTTGAGTTGATGCAATTGTTAATGTTATGAATGGTCTTGATGAAAAAATTGGTTCTACAATAGTCCAACAGGTGATGAGATCACTCCCTACCAAATATAATCCTAAAGTATCAACTGTAGAACAAATGTCTAACATGGAAACCTTGACAATGTATCAATTGTTTGGCTCCATAACATCATATGAAATGATAATTACAAAAGGAAAGTCTACATCAAGATATGCAGCATTTAAAGCAAATAAGAAATCCAAAAAAGACCAAGAAGGCTTAAGTTTAGGCTCAGATGAAGAAGAAGCAAAATTTGTGACAAGATTGAAGAAAGGGACTAGTAAGTATAAAGGAAAACTTCATTTTAAGTGCTTTAATTGGAAGAGTAGGGCATTTTGCCTCAAAATTTTCATTTAAAAAGGAAGAGAATAAGTCAAAAGGTAAAGAAAATAACAAATATAACCAAGTGAAGAATGAGAAAAGATTTAAAAATAAAATCTTTTATACATGAGATATTAGTTCTTCTAATGAAACAAATGAATCTTTTGATGAAGATGGAATTAGTGAATTTATGCTTATAACCCTAGAGTCTCAATCTAAAAAACTTAATAAGTGTGGGTTAAGTGAAGAAGAAGAGGGTGAAGTTGACCTTGAAGGAGGCTAAGTAGTGCTCTAGAAGAAATTGACATGATAAAACAAAAGGAAATTTTGATGAAATATGCTAAAGAAGAGCCTAAGTCTAAATAGCTTCTCCAGTTAAAATTTGAATTAGAAGAGGCCAAAAAGGTTGAAGATGTCATGTTACAACAATTAAAAGAGAAAGGCAAAGAATGTGAAAAGTTTGAAGAAGAATAAGTTGCTCTAAGAAAGAAGCTAGAGAAACACATGTTGAGTTAAATATGAACCATAAACACATTAAGGGTTCTGAAAAGTTGAATGAGATACTGAATGCTCAGTGATATTCTCATATGAAAGTTGGTTTAGGTTATGAAGGAGAACCCATTAAGTAGAATATAAAGGATAAAAAGACCATCAACTTTGTCAAAATTGTCACAGGAGATCATGACAACAATTAGCAACTAAAGATAAGGATGTTAGGAACACACCTCAGTAACAGCAAGGCAATAATGCATCTCAAAAACATCAATTGAAAAATCCCACTCAACAGTAGCAAAAAGATTGATCTCACTTAGCAGTAAAAAAACGACTAATCCTACTCATCATCTGCAGACAAGAAGATTTGACAAGCACACAAGAAGTTACTAGAAGCCTTATTTATTCAGAAGAAAAATTTATCAATTGCCAAGGAGGCCATATTTACAAGCACCATATGTTCCTGGTATAAAAATTTCCTCTATAGGTATTGTTATTTATGCAAAAAAAATTGGCCACAAGGTTGTGAACTACACATCATATGTTAGGTCCATACACTACTAGTGTAACCCCTTATTTTTATTAGTGCAACCCCCTTATTGTATTATTGTGCCCATATAATCCCCTTGTTGTTATTATTATGCCCCATAGAAGCCCACTATTGTTATTGTTGTTCCCCTACAATTTTATTGTTATGTAGGCTCTGATTATATTGGGACCCCTTAGACTCCTATATATATAAAGGAGGTCTTGTCATTTGGATCATCCAAGAATTGTTCATTTGTGTAATGTAAAGGAGGTTTTCCCCTCGAAAAGGCTTATTTTGAAGTCATTTACCTATCTTTTCTTCTATTTTGTGAGTTGGTTTCATAACATTTGGTATTAGAGGTTTGGATTCTAGGGTTTCGCTGCTCCAAACAAGTCATCGTGGAATTTTCGATATAACGTTTTTACTATGAATTCCCAGAAGCTGAAACAAAAACCCATGTGAGCCAAAATCATTCTGAACCTCGGGTTTGAATTGCACATCTTGTCTCACTATATTTTCGGAGATATGATCTGAGGAAGTTAGGATTTTTGCAAGCTCCAGAATTCCATCTGAAACAGACCATCGTGGAATTTTCGCTATAATTATTGTTCTACAAAGGTTCAGACTCTAAAATTAACACCCATTTGAGCTGAAACCTTAGTGAAGCTTGGATCCAAATTTTAGATCTTATTTCACTATATTGTCAGAGATACGGTCCAATACATTTAGGGTTGTTGCAGGCTCCCGAATTACATCCCAAAATGGTGACCTTGGGAGAATCGTCATATCTTTCTTTGTAAGCATCAAATTGAAATTTTGTAAGACGTTATGGAAGGAGGATGGGATATAATTTTCTTTACATTGTTTTTAGGCCCGAAGGTCGAAACAGTGACATGTGGGACTTCGTACAATTTCACTCTACTGAAAAAGTATATAATCAGGTCATCTTGGGAGATTGGACATAACACTTTCCTAGAGAATCCAATTTTGTTCAGACTGGTGGCATTGGAAAGAGGATGCAGAGGGCTACTGCAAGTCGTAATTTCTGAATTTGGAGATTTGAAACTATAGAGTTAAATCCGTTTTAAGATCAAGCTCCTAAAAGAAAGAAAAAGAGATATGAGGAAGTTTGATGGCAAGGATCCAGTAACATGGATACTACAGATGGAGCAATATTTTATCTACATGATGTGAAACTGTTACCAAAGGTATGTATTGCATCTTTATATTTAGAACTGAATCAATTTGTATGGTATAGAGGACTTTGTTCTCGTAAAGCACTTGTCACCTGATCAATTTTCACAGAGGAAATGATAGCACATTATGAGGAGACCAAGAGAAACACCTTATTTAGCCAATTGATAAATCTCAAACAAAAGGGTTCAATGGCAGAGCACATTAAGGAATTCCAAAAATTGAATATAAGGGTAAGTGATATTCCAAAGAAGTAGAGGATTGATGTCTTCATAGGGAATTTAAAAGATAATGTCCAAAATGAGGTTCGCCTTTGGGAACCTGATTCATTGGAGAAGGCATGCAGGTTGGCAAGAAAAGTGGAAACGAGAATTATGGCAATAAGGAATTCTACCACTCACAACTATAAAGATGGACGTATTGTTTCTCCTAGCCTTCCACAACCTACAAGGCTGACACCACAACAAGTGGAAGAAAAAGGATCAAAAGGGTTTGTTACAATTGTGATAGCAAATACATTAAAGGTCATAAGTGTGCTAAGAAGAAATTAGTTTACATATATTGTGAAGAGGAGGAAGAAAAGAATCAAGAAACATCAAAATAACAAGATATACACCAAGAACCAACCCTGGAGAAAGAAGAAATGAATCCGACCATATCTTGTACTGCAATGGCAGTAATTACCACTCCTCAAACTCTCAAGATAGAAGGACATATCAAGAAGAAGAAATTTCAAGTAGTGAAATATCAGGAAGAAAAGGATCAAGAAACGTCAAAACAAAAGGACACTCACCAGGAACCAACTCTAGAGAAAGAAGAAATGAATCTGACCATATCTTGCAATGCATTGTTAGGAATTACCACTCCTCAAACTCTCAAGATAGAAGGACATATCAAGAAGAAAAAGGTTATGTTAGTGTCAGTATTTTCATACTGCCATCAATGATCAAAACTACTCTTTCCATATTCATATTAGGGTCGCGCTCAGAAAATTTTGTCATTCCACCTAGGTCCTCATTCAAAAATTTACTCATTGATGGTAGCCCTAGTCAAAAAACCTCACTCTCCCTCAAAAAATCATACTTGTCGGCCCACCTTCATGTCTTACTGAGCATACATCAGTTATGAAAGCTCATTTCATCATGCCTTTATGTCAGTCAAATCACCATGAAGTCTGCTCACTCAAGGTTTTCATTAGGTCTCTAGGTTTCATTTTTCCAAGGTCTAGTAAAACACCATTTCACTACATAAGGCCAGAAAAAGTATGAGAGTGAACAAAATAATATCCCTTTTTCATTTAAAGAGGATTTACAAACATGTGAAGATGCTTTCCAAAGTTTTAATTTTGATTTCAGGTATGAGTTTCATTCCAAATTGTAATTTTATTCCAAAAAACAGAGATGTAATTTTATTTTTTATTTATATAAATTTATGTCAATTATATGTAATAAGTATATATTTTCCAAGCTACCAACTCAATTCCACATGCCAACTAAACAATAAATGTCAAATCAAAGGCTGCCTACTCCAACAATTGATCAATCTGCAAAGCAAAAAAGACAAGGTAAAGGGTAATAGTGCAATGTTTCAAAAGTGATTTGAAACATTAGAAAAATGGGTTTTAAATCAACAAAATTAAATTCCACAAAGTATTTAAACCCTCAACACACTAATTCAAACCTCATTTTCTCTTATCATTATCGAGCAACCTCAGCAAAGGACAAATTTTCAAGTTTGAAAGGAAAATTTGCAAAACAGAAGCAACGCTGCACTTTTGGCAGAAAGATGCCGTACCTGAGTGTTACGATGTGCACCTGAGTGTTACGCTACATGCATGTGTGTTACATTACATGCATGTGTTGTGCTATGCGCACCTGGCAACTGGAGGGCGTGCCTGTTCATTGCGTTGCGCGGTTGCCCGAAATTGCTTACCAAGCTCCAAACAAAGTGCCATTGCTTTAAAACATCAAGATTGGTGGTCTTCATCCTCCAGCAAGTAACACTAAAAATACACCCTCCTAGCATTCCTCAAGTCAATTTTGTGGTGTTTTAAAATTTCACTACAAAATTTAATGTCTTCCTTGATAGAAACCCTAGTATCACAGTCAAATCCTAACTACACCTTCAATTTCACTCCCTAGTACTTCTATTCCCTTCCCATATCACTATTAAACCCTTTCCCAACCTCCAAATTATATCACTACTTCCCAAAGTCCTTAATTCCAAAAACCCTAAGTCCTAGGTGTTCCATTTTCCTAGGCTCCCAAAACCTCTTTCCTGTAATAAAATTCCCTATCTTAAATCCTATCATATTCTCACTCCCTATCACTTACCTTAAACCATAAATCCCTTCCCTCATCTCTCTAAATTTCATCATACCATTCCTAACTCCCTATACCTATATTCTACTATTATTTCATCTCCCTAGGGTGTTAGACACCAAGACATCATGTTAGAAGAAGAGAACAAAAATTCCAGTGAGGAGGAAGAAATAAAGGAGAGGAAGCCAAAAAAAGGAGGGAGAATCCTTAGACTTGATCCAAGACATACCAGATAACTCATGGCATCTCCCATGACTGTGACATGTTTTAAGCATCTAGGATGTTTTGAATTATGTGAAAAAATACAAAAGGTCCAACATCATCCTATGTTGAGCAGAATATTCATCTCCAATCTCCATGACAACCAGGTAACCCTTGCTAGTGTCACTTTTATTGTGTCCACAGCCATCATATCAGCTGCTAATGGAATCCCAAATGTTGGGGGAAAATGGTTCAAGCAAAAATACTTGGAGGAGAATTAATATGAGCCATACATCAAACCTAGATACAAGAATGAAAGAAAGAGGATTTTTCCTTTCTCTTACCTCCTGGATAAATATGTTCCCATGATGAAAATTATCATGAAATAATTTACTTGTGAAGGTAGGTTCTCTATACTTTACACCTATCATATCCAGCTACCGATGCACTTCACGAGGGTCAATATGCTCAACATACCTTATTTTCTCTTATGGAGCATTGACAAGATGGCATATGTTTTCCAAAAGAGAAAATATGAGCATCAAATGAAAATTATTTTTCACCACTCCCTCATCAAAATCATTGTCCTCCATCACCTCAAAAATTGAACATTTCATGGAGTACTTTCATAGTTGGTTACATATTCACTGATCCATCTATTCAACATGCACAAGATGTGCCTTCACCATCTCATCCTTCCACATCCATTCCTCCATCTCAACCCACAGCTCATGCATCATCATCAAATCAGTCTCCTTCACCCATTTCACCATCGTCATCTCCATTTCACATTGAAATTGGGTCACCTAGCAAAGCTGAGATCAGTGAGCCTCAACAGACTAAGTAGGCTAAGATAGAGCTATTGGAAAAAACATACCAGAGAGGTCACAGGAATGTGTTTTCCCCACACATTGTGGGAGGTGCCTTGCCTTCTACATTGATAAAGTAGGTAGGTAAAGGAAAACAAAAGATGACAGAGGCAGAGCTTCAGGCAGAGATCAAGCGTGAGGAGGAGGACCTCCATGAGACAAAACAGGATTTCGACCTTGTTGACCTAGATGAGCATGATGATAATGAGGACATTAGCATAGTCATCAAGAAGAAACAAGCCAATATTAAGGAGCTACAAACTAATCTTGATAGGTCTAAATTTTCCATTAACTTTCTTGAGCAGGAGAACCAGCAACTGAAGACAAAGCACTTCATTGATGAAGTGAAATTCATCAAATCTCAAAGAGAGGAAGAAAAAGATAAAGTATTATTTGAAGAGACACTAGAAACATATGGTGTGATAGATGAAACAGAAGAACAGGCACCAAGACAAACGCCTAGGACTAGAGGGTTGAAAAGAGTTCTAGAACTAGAGAAGAAAAGAGAAGTTGAACTTGCTAATCAGCTCACATTGAATGAACAATTTTCCATCATGATTAATGAGAATCAGGAGTTGTGACTTGAGAGGGTAAACTGTAATTTGGGGAGCTCCTGGACAAGGCCAACAAAGACAATGACATTCAAATAAAGATGGCAAAGCATTATGCCAAAAGAGACAAAATTGCAAGGGAAAAGCTTAAAATAGCTAATGCAAAGATTAAAGCCCTAAACAAGAAAGAAGAGGAAGGAAGGCTTGATATCCTTTCTGAAGCCTCACTCCATGCATAAATCACATGATCAATAGTCATTTCACCAATTTTGAAAATATTTGGGGTAATTTTTTAAGTTTTTGTGATTTTCAGCAATCTTAGACGGTTTGTGACACCCAGAATGCCAGGTGGCGCTACGCTTTTGTTTGAGGAGATTTTTGGCCAAATGAAGACCACCAGTAGATGAAAAATGATGAATACATTCTAAAAAACAAATTTTCTAGGCTTGTTTTGCACAAATGGTAGGTGAAAAGGTGAAAAACACACACAAAAAAAATCAATGTTCTACCTCCTTTTTCACCTTGGCACTGTGCACTGAGAAGTCTTTGGAGAAACACTCTTTTAGGGGTCAAATCAAGTCCATTATGCAAACTAAATCTATATATGGAAATTAGACAGGATAATCTTTGCAACGAGCTATCTTGAGCTCAATTTGGACACTAGGAAGACACTCAAAACTTGGTTGCAACATGGAGGGTGTGCCTTGCAAAAAGATGGCGTGCCTAGCACAAAAATGGTGTGTTTGACAAATGTTTAATATTTTTCAAATTTCCACTACATTTTTAACTTTTATCTTGGGAAATGATGATTTCACTTATGTAATTGACGAAGTAAATGTAATTATCATTTTTTTATTGTTACCTAGGGTAAATACATTAGGTAAATGGACTCAATGAGGTGTAATGAATCAGTTCACTTAAGTTAGGGATGAGTCACTTGGACCTCCCTACACTCTAGGTATTAGTTCAAATTTTTGTTTATCTCTTCCTAAAATCAGAGATTCAACCCCTGAGGATGAGACAAGGTTGTTTTGATGTCTATATCATTCCCTTCTTCACTCTTGGAAGAGGTTGGACTCAATTGGATGTTGTTGTATTGATCAGGGACACTAGTGTAATTAGTATTTGGCAGAAATTTAATGAATGAGTTGCAGCTATTTTGATGGGATACTTGTGGTATGGCATTTTGACATAGTTTCTTCTTATGTTCAATATGTTCGAATGTTTTGTACTCCCATGTTTCATTTCACTTCTATGATATGTTGATTTTCAAGTTGATGAGCAGAATACATCTTACATGCTTTGTTTTGGGGAAATATTCATAATTTGTCCATTCTCTTCAATTTAGAAAGAATACATGCTTGTCTTGCTCTTTCTAGCACCTCACCAGTATAATCCATCTCACTCAAGAACCTTAAAGTGTTTGAGTGCCTCCCTACCTTGCTCCATCAGATGTTTGCAATCATACCCTTATTTTCCCTGACCTAGTCTATTTGACCTAATCCTCATCCAGTAACCCAATATCAAACAATCAAACCCTTATGCACATCATAACTAGCCTAAAAGCCTAATTCATCGAGCCTTCTTGGCTATGATTTTGTGGAGAGATCCCTCTTCGGCTTGGTAGGGCTAGATACCAAGTCAAAAGGTTGGTATGTGGTTACCTCAGCTGGACTCTTCCTCGGCCTTGGAGATTGAGTGGAGTGATAATAGGTTCAAGAAGTGAAAGATCACATCGAGCATCAACAAAAAGTTCTCCAACTTTTAAAGGATAACCTCATTTTGGCGCAAAATCGAATGAAACAACATGCAAATCAATATCGCAGTGAAAGAAGTTTTGATGTAGGTGACTGGATATTCCTATGACTACAACCATACAAACAAATGTCCCTCGAGTAAGCTAAGAAGGATAATAAATTATCACCAAAGTATTATGGTCTGTAGAAGGTGTTACAAAATATTGGTACTATGGAATACCAATTGGAGCTTCCTGCACCTTCCCGAGTGCACCCAATTTTCCATGTTTCATGCTTA
Organism: Pinus taeda; assembly: GCA_000404065.3. Classification (NCBI taxonomy): domain Eukaryota; kingdom Viridiplantae; phylum Streptophyta; class Pinopsida; order Pinales; family Pinaceae; genus Pinus; species Pinus taeda. The sequence goes on from APFE030339877.1 coordinate 54,777, forward strand.
AAGAAGGTTATAGGTGATAAGGTCCCATTTCAAACAATATTTTTGTATTCAAGCTTCTGTGATCCATAATGAATTAAACAAAGTCTTTTGGTAGAAATCACATGAGAGAATTTTTGGCCAACGCATTTTGAACCAACAAGTGTGGTTCATCGAACCACACTTGTTGGTTCGAAACGCGTCGGTCAAAAATTCTCTCATGTGATTTCGACAGAAAGAACCACACTTGTTGGTTCGAAATGCATCGGCCAAAAATTCTCTCATGTGATTTCTACCGAAAGACTTTGTTCAAATAATATTGCCAGAACTTAACAAGGAAGGAAAAATCATATCAGAACCGGAATCAGTCACAAAAACAATAAATCAACAGCTACAAGAATCGATCAATTTTAGAGTATCTCATCATGTGGAAGAACTTACCCATTGAATATTCCACATGGGAGGATGAGAATTTTATACAGAAGCATATAGAACTACTCAAGCATTAAGGACATCACTTTTTGAAGGAGAGGGGCATGTTAGGTCCCTACACTACTTGTGTAACCCCTTATTGTTGTTAGTGCAACCCCCTTATTGTATTATTGTGCCCATATAGTCCCCATGTTGTTATTATTATGCCCCATAGAAGCCCACTATTGTTATTGTTGTGACCCTACAATATTATTGTTATGTACGCTCTAATTGTATGGGTACCCCTTACACTCCTATATGTATAAAGGAGGTCTTGTCATTTGGATCATCTAAGAATTGCTCATTTGTGTAATGTAAAGGAGGTTTCCCCCTCGAAGAGGCTTATTTTGAAGTTGTTTACTTATCTTTTCTTCTATTTTGTGAGTTGGTTTCTGTTGTAGCTGATACAACCACACTCCAAAATTTTTCCTTAGGTTCATTTTGGAGCCTCCCTACCAACCTTCATAGCAACATGTCTTGCTTCTTCAAGTACACAAGCTCCGATGATTTTCTTGCAGAAAGATAGCCTGTCAATCAAACCTCGATGCATTCCCCTCATAGGTTGTTCATCCAGACTTGGCCCAATAGCAGGCTAAACAGCTCCTTCAAGAATTTGCGCAAATCTGGAGGGAAACCAACCTTCCCTCTAGAAATTGTGCAATCTTGCCTGGCAGCCTACTGGGCCCCAGAATTGCACAGTTCTGTTGAGCAAGCTTCACCCAAAAAATTGTGCAATCCTTCCCAGCTGGGCTGCTCAGCCTAGAATTTGTGCAAATATGGGCAGCAATCATCTGCTCTACCCAGAAATCATGCAAATCTTCTGAGCATCCAGCCCAACTCCTAGCCATAAATGTGCATTTTCTCCCAGTTGAGAAACCTCTTACATGTGCAGATGAGTTGATCAGTTCCCTTCAAGACCGAGCAAAACTTACTTGCATGCATGGGTTGCTTCTCCCAAGGCAGCATGCAAAGGAATCCCTTGTTTCAAGGATCTATTTTTGGCAGTTGGAGGTTACATGCAAGGATCATTTCAAAAACCTCCCACCAAGTGTCTCTTTCCCTAGATTTGTGGCATGCGCATCATAACCTTAATTTTATCAAAACTCATCAATCGAATGTTGAAGAGCTCATTCCTCACATCAACCTTGCATCTCTAACATCCAACATTGCATCTAGGAGTTGTCAGCACATTCAACTCAGTTGTTTTGGGGTAAGCCCACTTTTCATGTCATGTACTGCATTTCTAGTGCTTTTTGGTTTTCACTTTGTATGAACATTGTCTTCTTGATTTCAATGAGTGCTTGCTGTCATTTTGATACATACTAGCTTGTACTAGCACCATTTTAGTTTTCGTTAACATCTCACTGTTGTCGCATGCATGAAATTATTTTTCATGAATGGTCGTTGATTCACTCACATGCATGTTTTTCTGTTTTTTGAATCTTTCATACACCATTTGCATGCATGATCATTCATGTATGCTTACACTCACCATCGCCATGCATCCACATTCACTTTCAATTTTAGTTTCCCATCAGCGAGTCTGGGTAGCCTTGGCCAGGACTCCGCCTCACCAAGATAGCATTGTGTAATCCTGAGAGGGAAGGCTTTGTCTTCCTCTCAAGAAATGTGCATTTTTTCCTAGTGAATGCCCTCCAGTCTTGCATTTCGTAATTTTGAGGGACAGTGACTGCTGGCCCAAAAAATTGTGCAATGCAGTCACTAAGCCTACAAGCATTTCCAACTGAGATTGCACATTACGCAATTCTAGCATTAGCAGCCAGATTGGACTATGCATTGCACAATTCTAGCAATTAGTCAACCTCTCAGTAGCCCAGATTGTGCATTGCATATTCTTGGCAGCTAGTCTCCCAACCTCCCTGTGGAAATTGCGTGACCTTCATGATTAGTCACACAGGTATGTTGTAAGTCAGTTCTCAAGTTCATTTTGGTTTTCGACTAACAGATTGCTTTCCATGAGTGTTTCCATGTCTCCAAGTATGGCAGGTGTTCATATGCCTCTCAGCAACATAGGTATAATGGTTTCTAGGAAAGAAGAGTCGAAGACACCGTTCAGAGCAAACTTGGGGGTGCAATTGATCAAGTGTCTATGAGCTTGCCTACTCATGAAGACATCAATTTTTTCGTAGACAAGGACATCAAGATATGACGGCAGTAGCGTCACAACGAGCAACATCATGAATAGAAGTTTAATGCAGCATACCAGATGCATCGAATGCAAGAGGAAGGTTGTTGACAACACGGAGGCGGAACAAAGTTGCAAGCTCAAGAAGATCCAATAATGATGAAAGCAACTTTGGAGACTCAAGCTATGAGGTGACGGTACAATCGCACAAAGATAGAGAATGGAACAAAGAAGGAGTTGCATGTGCTGAAGCAACAACTCAAGGAAGAACATGAGCTACACAGATAAGCGAATGAGTTGCAGCAGGAACAGGAACAACAGGGAATGCAACACGCACTCACGGATCAAACTATGCCCGTACAAGTTATATATCCATCCTAGCATCTAGCATGTAGCATACATGGTGAGCAGTGTTGTTTATCACATGCAAGGGATTTAGTAGCATGCATGTCATTGTGCGCACACATGCAATCCAACCCATTTATCACACTAACCAAGGTGAAGACAGGAAGCAATTCTGACTGTAGCTGAGAATGTAGTTGACAATTGATGTGCATGACCACCAACACACACTGGAAGATCAGCATGGACACTATGCATCGGTGTGTTTCCGATTCGGTTGCACCAAGAAGACCATGTGCATGCTATCAAACAAGTTGGATGAAGGAGCCGCACCAATGCACCTGGATGAAATGGAGGCAAGAGTTCGCTTCAGCAAGATGTCACCATGGGGTGCATGCACAACATCATGGACCACCAAGCTTGGTACAATCTCACCACCTTCACCATCACAAGAAAGTCAAAGAGTTGGTCTCACCACAACAGACCGAGTGTCAGTGATGTCTTGCATGGCTTGCTCAAGCCATTTCATCTCACATGAGCACATGTGCATTGTAATGTAACATCGTGTCAAGTGGAGTTTCAAGTGTCAATAGTTGGATGTAACAGTCATTGAGTAGATGAAGAGTCCTGAGGGTAGATGAACTATCAAAAAGGGGAATGTCAAGGGCCACCCCACCCTTTGCTATAAATAGAACCTCATAACTCATTGTAAAGGCTTTTGGTCAGCCAAGCTTCTAATAAGACTATCTTAGAGAAAGCTTGGATAGTATTGTAATGAGCCTTGGCTTCTCCACTGCGCAGAGCTAGTACATCTCTTTGGAGGAGCAGGTGTTTGTGGTTGTAACATTCCACTATTGGAACTAGTGGTTGGACATGGATGTATTGTATGACTGGAACTTACACTTCTTAATATAACAGAGCCAACATGTTTCATGAATATGTTGTAGTGTATTATATGCTATCTGGTTTACTCTAAATGATATATGTATTTTTTTCTTATTCATGCATGTATGGGTTATTCTATATAAGTATGTATGAATGTTTCTGAAATGTGTTATTGGTTTAACCATCACTTTGGATAGCTCGCTAACTTGATTTATAGCTTGTGATGCATCTTCACTCATGTGGTCCCTTCCAAGCTGCGTACTATTACAGGTTTCCAAGGGGCACACTCACCTCACTCTCCGTGTGTTAGAACCTCTCATGCATCTTCCTTGACTAGCTGCAGCTATGACACCCTTGCTACCAACAAATTTATCTTACTTGCCTCTATAGGAAATCGCGGTCAAGGAACTACCATACGACCCACTGTGGGACTCTTACACCAAAAGGTCTAAGGTCTAATTGGGACTTCTTACAAGGGAGATCCCCTGACATGTTGGCAAGTCCAGCACCGTCAACATTTCAAGGAGGGTTGGATGACAAGTTGTGTCCTCTCATCTAGTTTTGAACCTTTGCATATCTTTCATGGATTCTTGCACTCTTCTCCCTCTGCGATGTTCTTCAAATCATGAAGATGTCACCATCACGAGGGAGTTTTTCGATCACTTGTCCACTTACACGTATGATGGTGAAGGTGAAGTGGCCTATCTTGAGTACTTACATGGCTTTCTTTCCATGCTTCATGAGGAAGATGGGTGTTCTGACAAACATGCCAGCTTGTTGCTTGCATACACACTTCGCGAATCTCCACTTCGATGGTTGTTCAGCGTACCAACTAACAATGTGCACTCACTCGAGCACCTATGTGATCTCATTGAAGACACTTTCTATCATTTTGATCCAAATCATCTTGACCAAAAACTGCTACAGCAACGAAAGGCTCCGCATGAAGCGATTATGGATTTTTGGCAACGCTTCTGTGACTCGTAGTTTCAAGCTCCAAGGAACCCGATCAAATTCCTCTATCTTTGGGACCAATTCAAGTATTGCATTAAGAAGTCTACTCATCCAAAGAAGAAGTTTGAAATCAAGCCTCACTCAACCTTCTTCAGTGATGGAGTTGCGCAATCTCAGACGGATGCGGTCACTGTCACGGCTGACTGTCTGTCATCCCCTCATCAAACAGCTCCACCAATGTCGAGTGATGTTGAGGATCATGCTTGCACACTCGTTCATCTTTCACATCATCCCAACATCACTTCGCTCAATTTTCACGCAAATTTGGTTGAGTCCATCGAGTTGTCATATGCATTATGTTTTGCAACCTCTGTCTTCGCACTCAGTTGTTCCTCTGGATGATATTATATTGTGTTCTTTCATTCCTTACTCTTCACTTGTTGTGAACGAAGAACAAGCCATTGACGGAGTTGGTGTTGCACAAACAACATGCATTGTCATTCATGAAGAGTATGAGTGGGAGCTTGAACATCAACACTCGATGAAGGATGACTCACTTCCGTCTGAGCCTCCTCCGTTCTTTCCTAACATCTTTGGTGAACATGCCATCCATGATTTTACATGTGTATCCTCATCCACGGATGCACCCATTGTTGATCACTCGTAGGATACACTGGATGTTGGTCCATCATTCAACAATGGAAAGGATAAGTTATTCATTAAAAATCCACTTGATCTTTCATCTATCTCTTCTAGAAACACAGAGGAAGAATTTTTTCTCTTTTCATCTACCCCCTCATCAGATCATGAGGATGTCAATGAAATCATTGATTTTTCCGATCATGGCTTTCGTGATCCATTTACTCCCATATCAAATCATGACCATGACTCTATCATGATTGATATTTTAAAGCCACCAGTTTATGATGATCTACCTGATGATGAAGTTGAAACACCCAAGACAGTCGAGGCACTTCAGCCCGAGCTAATGGTTATGTCAAGCCCTCACTCTCTTGGGGTTAGTCTCACTTCCAATCAAGAAATCATTCAATCACCCGAGGCTCCTCATCACTCATCTATATGCATTGAAGATCAATCTCACACACAGGTCATGCTTCCTCCACTCGAACTACACGATCCGATCGCTCATGCATTGGAGGAATCCCACATTGCAAGAACACGTGCACGATGCAAGATATCTTTGTTTCTTTCATTTTCTTGCATGCACATCCAAGAGTGTGCTTATGCTTCAAAGTTGCATGCATTGTCGCACAGCTTCATGATAAGTCCACAGACTGCTTGTCATGCACTTGTACTCACTTATGTCATGTGGGCACTTTGAAACATGAAGTGTGGTTGTCTTCATTGTTATATCTTTCTTGCTTTCTGGTTCACACAACTGGGTTGCTCATGGACCAAGCCTTCACCAACAAGGGTCAACCAATGCATCAGTGGCTGCATTGGAAATATCACTTCACATGATCATGCCCATGCACCGTTAGCTTAGGAGTAGGAGTAGTGTTTTCTTTCAGTTCTTTGCTTGCATGCTTGTTTGCTTACTTGCTTCATTTGTTTGTTTGTTTACTTGCTTGTTTTCTTACTTGCTTTGCTCTCGCTTTTTCTTCTTCTCTTGTTTTGTTTTGTTTTCTTGTCTTCGTTTGTAGGTTAGTTTCGCATGAAACCATGCATGACTCTCGAAACAAGATGGGTAAGTTACAAGAGGCCTTGTGCAACTATCACTACTTGGTTATGTATCATCCTGCCTCAATATGAAGAGCTTGTTAATTTCAGTCCATGATACGCCAATGGAAAATACGTATAGTTTGAAATGAACCTTGGTGAAAACACAATGCTTGCATGCTAACTAGTGTCACCTACTCTAGTTGGCTGTTTTTGGATTAACCCTTGTTAGCTCAGTCAAGTATAGTAAGGTGAGGCGGCAGGAACCTTAACAGGCATGTTAGAGACATAATAAACTACTTCTCTGCTGGAAAAACCTCTTCTGCTCTCAATAAGTTTGGATCCCTCTTCAGCCTCTAAAATGAATAAGTGCTATGCAGAGTTGAAAAAATGAAAAATGAAAAAAATGAAAAGTGAAAAAATGAAAAATGAAAAATGAATAAGGCAAAAGAAGAGAAAGGCTTCCTACGTAGAGAGGTGATGCAAGTAACTCCGTCGGGCTACTGACCAGGCTCACTGGCAGCAGAGCCATGCTTGTTTTCCTATGTGACTTCGTCGGGGTATTGTCAAGGCCTACTGGTAGTGGAGCAACACCAGAGATGAAACTAAGACTCTGATGACTATAATGCTTGTGCATCAATACACCCCTCAACCCTAATCAAGACAACTATGTTGACTTGTCTTGGAATGTGTGTCAATCGACCAAAAGCCTAGCAGATGCTACATCTTACAATCAAGCTAGTGTGAGACTAAGACAAGCTAAGAACTAAAAAATTCTTCCGGAGGTGTTAGACTTGCTTTTCATGAACAAGGTCCATTTAGAGAGTTGGAGTTCTACCGGTGTGTCACCAAGTGTTGTAGCGGCTACAACCACCCTTCAAAATTTTCCTTAGCTTCGTTTTGGAGCCTCCCGACCAACCTTCATAACAGCATGCCTTGCTTCGTCAAGTATACAAGCTCTATTGATTTTCTTGCAAAAAGACAACCTGTCGATCAAACCATGATGCATTCCCCTCACAAGATGTTCATCCGGACTTGGTCTAGCAACAGGTTGAACAAATCCTTCAAGAATTTGCACAAATCTGGAGGGCAACCAACCTTCCCTCCATAAATTGTTCAATCTTGACTAGCAGCGTGTTGGGCCCCAAAATTGCACAATTCAACTGAGCAAGATTCACCTAAAAAATTGCGCAATCCTTCCTAGCTGGGTTGCTCAGCCCAGAATTTGCACATATCTAGGCAGCAATCAGCTACTCTGCCCAGAAATTGCGTAAATCTTTTGAGCAGCTAGCGCAACTCCCAGCCAAAAATGTGCATTTTCTCCCAGCAGTTGAGCAACCTCTTGCATGTGCAGATGAGTTGATCGGTTCCCTCCGAGACTGAGCAAAACTGATTTGCATTCATGTGCTGCTTCTCCCAAGGTAGCATGCAAAGGCATCCCTTATTTTAGGGATCCATTTTTGGTAGTTGGAAGTTACATGCAAGGATCATTTCAAAAACCTCCCACTAAGTGTCGCTTTCACTAGATTTGTGGGATGCACGTCACAACCTCGATTTTATCAAAACTCATCAACCGAATGCTACAAAGATCATTCTTCACATCAACCTTGCAACTCTAACATCCCACATTGCATCTAGGAGCTTCAGCACATTCAGCTCAGTTGTTTTGGGGTAAGCTCACTTTCCATGTCTTATGTTGCATTTCTGGCACTTTTTGTGTTTCACTTTGTATGAACGTTCTCTGCTTGATTTCAATGAATGCTTGTTGTCGTTTTGATACATACTAGCTTGTAAAAGCATTGTTTCAGTTTTTGTTAACATCTCACTGTTGTTGCATGCATGAAACTGTTTTTCACAAATGGTCGTCAATTTGGTCACTCGCCTCACTCACATGCATGTTGTTCCATTTTCTGAATATATCATTCACTATTTGTATGCACGATCATTCACTTATGCTTACACTCAGCATCGTCATGCATCTGCATTCACTTTCGCTTGCAGTTGCCCATCGGCGAGTCTAGGAAGCCTTGGCCTGAACTCCACCTCACTAAGACAGCATTATGTAATCCTAAGAAGGAAGGCTTTGTCTTCCTCTCAGGAAATGCGCATTTCTTCCTACTGACTACCCTCTAGTCTTGCATTGCACAATTCTGAGGGACAGTGACTGCTGGGCCAGAAAATTGTGCAATGTAGTCACTGAGCCTGCAACCATTGCCAGTTGAGATTGTGCATTGTGCAATTCCAGCAGTCAGCAGCCAGAATCAACTATGCATTGCATAGTTCTAGCAAGCAGTCAGCCTCCCAGTAGCCCAGACTATGCCTTGCGCAGTCTTGGCAGCCAGTATCCTGACCTCCTGGTCGAAATTGCACAACCTTCATGATTAGTTACAGAGGTATGTTGCAAGTCAATTCTCAAGTTCATTTTGGTTTTCAACTACAATATTTCTTGCCATGAGTGTTGACATGTCTCCAGGTATCGTAGATGTTCATTTGCCTCTCAGCAGCACAAGTACAATGGTTTCCAGGAGAGCAGAGTCAAAGACACCGTTCAAAGCACACTTGGGGGTGCATTAGATCAAGTGTCTATGAGCTTGCCTACTCACGAAGACATCAATTTGTTCGTAGACAAGGACATCAAGATATGAAATCAGCAGCATCATAGCGAGTAGCATCATGAACAGCAGTTGAAGGCAGCATACCAGATGCAACGAATGTAAGAGGAAGGTTGTTGACAACACTGAGGTGGAACAAAGTTACAAGCTCAAGCAGATCCACTGATGATGAAATCAACTTTGGAGACTCAGGCTATGAGGTGACGATGCGATCACATGAAGATAGAGAATGGAACAAAGAAGGAGTTGCATGTGTTGAAGCAACAACTCAAGGAATGACATGAGCTACATAGACAAGTGAATGAGTTGCAACAGGAACAAGAACAGCAGGGGGTGAAACATGCACTCATGGATGAAATTACACTTGTACAAGTTATAGATCCATCCCAGCAGCTAGCATGGAGCATACATGGTGAGCAATGTTGTTGATCACATGTAAGGGATTCAGCAGCATGCATGTCATTGTCTGCATGCATGTGATCCAACCCATTCAGCACACTCACCAAGGCGAAGACAAGAAGCAAGTCTGACTGGAGCTGAGCATTTAGTTGATAGTTGATGCGCATGACCACCAGCACATACTGGAAGATCAACACAGACACTATGCATCAGTGTGTAGCTAGTTCGGTTGCACCAAGAAGACCATGTGCATGCTAGCAGAGGTGTTGGATGAAGGAGCCACACTAATGCACCTAGATGCAACAGAGGCAAGAGTTCGCTTCAGCAAGATGTCACCATGGGGTGCATGCACACCATCACGGACGACTAAGATTGGCATCAGCTCACCACCTTCACCATCACAAACATGTCAAAGAGTTGGTCTCACCACAACAGACCAAGTGTCGATGATGTCTTACATGGCTTGCTCAAGCCATTTTGTCTCACATGAGCACATGTGCATTGTAATGTAACATCGTGTCAAGTGGAAGTTCAAGTGTCAATAGTTGGATGTAACAGTCATAGAGTAGATGAAGAGTCACAAGGGTAGATGAACTATCACAAAGGGGAATGTCAAGGGTCACCCCACCCTTTGCTATAAATAGAACCTCATAACTCATTATAAATGGTTTTGGTTAGCCAAGTTTCCGATAAGACTCTCTTAAAGAGAGCTTGGACAATATTGTAATGGGCCTTGGCTTCTCCATTGTGCATAGCTAGTACATCTCTTTTGAGGAGCAGGCAGTTGTGGTTGTAACGTTCCACTATTGGAACTAGTGGTTGGACATGGATGTATTGTATGCCTGGAACTTACACTTCTTAATATAACAGATCCAACATGTTTCATGCATATGTTGTATTGTATTCTATGCTATCTAGTTTACTCTAAATGATATATGTATTTGATTTCTTATGCATGCATGTATGGACTATTCTGTATAAGTATGTATGAATCTTTCTGAAATTTGTTGTTGGTTTAACCATCACTTTGGATTGCTTGCTAACTTTCTTTCTAGCTTGTGATGCATCTTCACTCATGTGCTCCCTTCCAAGCCGCATACTATTACAGATTTCTAAGGGGGGCACTCACCTCACTCTCTGTGTGTTAGAACCTCTCATGCACCTTCCTTGACTCACAGTAGTTGTCACACCCTTCCTACCAACAGAGTTATCTTACTTGCCTTTGTGCGGAATCGCGGCCAAGGCATTATCATACGACCTATTGCTGGGACTCCTACACCAAACAATCTGACGTCTAATTGGGAATTCTTACCGGGGAGATCCCCTAACATGTTGGCGGGTCCAGCACTGTCAATAGTTTCATAACAAGAAGTCAAAAAAAAAGTCAGCATCAAATTTGTAAATTCAAGAAAAAATATAAGTAGGAATAATAATCCTTTTGCCCTGCTTTCTAATGTTATTGAATTCTACTATTGCCACAACTTTGGACATAAATCTTATGAATGTCAACTCAAAAGTTTCAGACAACGGTTTCAAAATAATCATAGGGAAGATGAACCCATTTTGTGGAAAAAGAAAAAGGAAGAGAATAAAACTAACAAATGTGGCCTTGTTCTTTATGCTCAAAACCAGAACAGTCAATGGTATGTAGATAGTGGTTGCTCTAGGCATATGACCGAAGATAAGAGCAATTTATTATCCCTAAATGAAAAATGAAAAATTGAAAATGTCACCTCTAGAAATGATGCGGCAAGGAAAATAATGGGAAAAGGTATAATGGGCTTGAATAACCGTAGAGGAAAGGCACAGGATCTACTATTCATAAATGGATTGAAACATAACTTATTGAGTGTGAGTTAGATGTGCAAAAAAGGATATTATGTCATGTTTAGGGCTCAGGAATGTGAAATAAAGTCAACTATAATAGGAAATATATTGGCCAACAGAATTTCAACAACAAACATGTATATGTTCTAAAGGAAGATACTTAAGAATGTAATTTGGTAAAGCAAGATGAGTGTTGGTTGTGGCATAGAAGGCTAGGGAATCTAAACTTCAACCATATTATCAGACTTGGTAAAAAGTGAGTTGTAAGAGACATGTCTAAGATAACAAATCCATAAAACCCTATCCACAAGTCATTCCAAAAGGGGAAACAAGCTCGTGTTCCTTTCAAGACTAAATATCAATTATCGACTAACAAGCCACTTCAACTAGTACACATGGACCTATGTGGAAATTCTAGAACATAAGCACTTGCAGGTGAGCATTACTTCATGTTAGTAATTTATGTTTTCTCCAGACTAAAATGGGTATCTTTCTTGAGAGATAAATTATATGCATTTTAGAAAGTTAAGGTATTCAAATCACTTGAAGAGAACTAAACAGGTTGTAAGATAAAGTGCATATGGTCAAATAGGGGATGAGAGTTACATCAAATGAATTTGAATTTTTCTATGATGAACATGGAATAAAGAGGCAGTATACTATTGTATACACTCACCAACAAAATGGAGTAGGTAAAAGGAAGAATAAATAATTACAACAAATGGTTAAAGTTAGATGTAAGAAAGGAACATACCACAGATCTATTGGGAAGAATTCATTCACAAAGCAGTTCACATACTAAGAAAAGCACATATCAGGACTAAATGTGACAAGACACCCTATGTGTTGTGGCATGGAAAACCAACATCAATCAAACACTTCAATGTGTTTGGAAGAAAATTTTATATTAAAAACAATGATGAGAAATTGGGAATGTTTGATGCTAGGGCAAATGAAGGAATCTTCTTACAGTACTCAACTAAAAGAAAAGGGTATAGGTGTTACAATAAAAGACTACATAGGATAGTTGACTACATATATGGGAAAGTTGATGAGGAACTACCTATCAAGAGAAAGCAGACAAGATTCATCAATTCCTTTAATAAGCCAATCAATGAAGAAGAGGAAGAATAGGTTGAATATGTAGAGGAAGCACAAACCCATTCGAAATCACCTTTGAGGTATGTACAAAAGAACCATCCTGAAAATAAAATCATTGGAAACAAGAATACAAAGGTCCAGATAAGAAGAAAACTTGTTGAAGCATCATCCCAAGCTCAGATTTCCATGTCCATGATTGAATCTAATATTTTTTTCTGAAGCAATAAAAGATGAATATTAGATATATGCAATGAACGAAGGATTGGATCAAATAGGAAAAAAAAATTGAGACTTGGGAGCTAACACAAATACCAGTAGACAAAAACAACATAGGCACAAAGTGGGTCTTCAAAACCAAAGCGAATGAACAAGGGAAAATTATTATAAATAAAGCAAGGTTGGTATACAAAGCTATGCATAGGTAGAAGGATTAGACTTTCAAGAAAAAAAATTATCCACTAACAATACTAGAAGCAATCAAGATGTTTCTTTCATTTTCCTGTCACAAAGACTTCAAAGTATATCAAATGGATGTGAATTTTTATTTCCTTAATGGAGAGCTTGAAGAAAAATTGTATATAAAACATCTTGAAGGGTTCATCCTATCAAATAATCCTAATGATGTTTGTAGATTAAATAAGGCACTCTATGGTCTCAAACAAGCACCATGAGCATGGTATTCTCATTTGGACAAATATATTCAAAAGCAAGGTTTCAAAGGAGGGGCTATGAAGAACTCTGGATTGTGGTTGTATATGTTGATGACATAATATTTGGAAACAAAACAAAACAAAAAACTCACTAGTCTAATGGTTTGCTAATGAAATGAAGTATAAGTTTGAAATTTTAATGATTGGAGAACTCTATTTCTTCCTTGGTCTACAAATCATACAAAACTCAGAAGGTATGTTCATATCTCAAGAGAAGTACTTAAAATAAATGTTGAAAATGTTACAAATTGAGGATTGTTCCCCTATCACCACTCCCATTAGTGTTGGATGTAAGCTAAGCACGCATGATCAATCATCAAAATTTGATCAAAAGTTATATAGATACCTGATTCATAACACCCTATACCTAATAGCTTTAGGAATAGACATAATGCTAGTCATTGGGTTAGTAGTAAGATATCAGTCAACACCAAAGCAAAGCCATCCCTTAGCAGCAAAAAGAATCTTTAGATATTTAAAGGGCATAATGGATTATGACATGTGGTATTCAAAAAGAAAATACTTCTTATTGACAGCTTACATAGATTTTGAATCAGTGACCGGAGAGTCCACAGTGTGAACATTTTTATGCCAACGTTTCAAATCCCAAATGGGATCCATCATCAGGACTTACATAGATGTAGATTGGGAAAGTTGCAGAGATGGTAGAAAAAGTACAAGTGGTGGTGCATTTTCCTTAGGAGAATCATTGGTTGCTTGGCTTAGTAACAAGAAAACATCATTCTCACTATATATTGTCGAAGATGAATACATTGCAATGGTAGCTTGTGGCATGTTAGCTACCTATACCAATAGGTTTCATTTTTCATGATTGGCAGGGGAAGTGCCAATATGATCTACTTTGGTGATACAAAGATCTCATATTCTTGTGAAAGAAATATACTTACATTTGGTTGATGCTGCCCTACTTCTAAATGGGTGATCCAACAGCCTAAGCTGGGTCATGCCATGTTTCAATTTTTGTTGTAGATTAGAGAAAGAAATATGTCCAAACAGCTCAATCTTGGCAGATAAAGTAGATAGGTAGAGAATGAAGGTTCCCAACTACTTAATCTGGGGCCTTGGAAGCAATAAGGGTAGTTTTAGATAGAAAATCAAAAGAAAAAGCCAAAGGAAAAGAAAAGGCACAGAAGGGTTTGCAAGTCTAAGTGCACCCTCCTTGGAGTAGCAAAAAATGCTAGGCAATAGAGTGGGTAGGTAGATGGGGTTGCAGAAAGCATGGTTTATGGAATTTCACTGACCTAAGCAAAGGTAAAAACATGGTGCCAGTGCAGATTTCCTATTTCAGCAGTCTTACAGCAACTTAATGAAGCATGTCTAACTTCCAGATTATCCCCCATCACATTCATGGCTAACATCCCTATGCCACCTATGTTCATGAAAGAAGTCAAAGTCTTTTGTTGGTTCTTGTTTCTTTAAGAGTCACATTTCTTGTGTAAAACTTCTTTTCATTTTGATCTACTTCCTAAAAACTAAGTTGATTTCATATAACAGCTTAGTATTTTACCCCCCTCTTCCACCTTTTTTCACTCATATTAACTACTAATCTATCACTATTTAACTCCTTATACCCCCTATTCCCCCTATTA
>APFE030339877.1:95219-112129 GCA_000404065.3 Pinus taeda
AACGGGGCCCACAATTTGGCATTTCATCTTCTAGGGGTAGGTTTTGGAATGTGAAGGGTTTTCCATTGTTTCTCAATAATAAATAGGCCTTTGAGCCTCATTGTAACAAAGTTCGGAACAGTTCAGAGACATGTAGCCGCACATCTCTTCTCAGAGATAAGCTACCATCGTCCTAGCTGGTTTATTTCCAATTCTGGTTGTAAGCATATTTCGGTATTTTCCATTAATGAAATGAAGTGTTATTTCCGTTGCATCTCTTTATTTATGGTTATCGCATCTCTGTATTTATGGTTATCTCTGTAATCTATTGCGTTCCTGTTTAAATCCGGATCACAGTCGGAACTATTCAACAGGAATCAAGCAAGGATAAAGGGAAGCAGATGGAGTAGGAACAGCTGCCTCCTATAGCAGAACAGCAAGCAGAAAAGCAAACAGAACAGCAAGAAAAAGGACAAAAAGAGGGGCAGCCAATACAGAAAGAACAAATAGTTGAAGCCCCAATACCCACTGAGCAACAGGCTCAAGAGAATGTGCCTCCTAGGAAAGAAAAGACAGTGGAGGCCTCAGTGCTGCAAACTCCACAGAAAGAAGAAAAGGGAAAGAAGAGGGATAGAGAGCAGGAGACTCCCCTCACCACATCCACAAATCAAGGGGAAAAAAGGCAGAGATTGAATCCCCTCTCCGAGGAAGAAATGCCTATGGGGCAATCATTGGGCATGGGCCCACCGAGCATGGAGACATCTGCCAATTCCTGTTAGCAGGAACAAGAAAGAACCCTTGGAGGAGAGGTCAGCTCCTCAAGTCAGCAAAGGAGAGTTGAAACAGGAATCAAGCAACAATTCATTGACATTAAAAGGAGAAATGAGCCACTCAGGCTCCAGATCTACAACCAGTTGCTTAAGATGGCCCCTACCAATCAGCAGAGGCTTATGTCAGCCTACGACATAATAGAAGGGAAAATGACCATGAGTCATTTCATGCCAACCATGCTGCAGCCTAAGACACTTTGTGGACCTATGTGGAAATGTTACATACCCTGAACTGGCATATTGAAGGCCAAATGTTACATAGTATCATCAAGGAATCCAGTCTGCGTTGATGTCACAGATAGAATTATGTAATCATTAGAGTTACATAGTAGTTTGCATACCTTATACCAATTCATAGCAGCTAAAAGATGCTAGAGATGCAGGTACAATTACGGACCTGAAGTAGACCATGTACTTGAGGGAGAATAGCTACATCTATGTGGATTCCATAGTAGAGAATATCATACTTGAGGGAATTGATGTCAAAGGGGGAGGTGTAATAGACCAATGTTCCATCAATGCCAAAAAGGGGGAGAATGTTAAAGGATTTGGCATTGATGTCTTGTCTTGCATTGATGTCAAATGTAGCTTGATTTTGTGGTATACTAGATTAATGAGGAAGCATGCAAAGCTTCAAAGCACAAAGAGCACTCTTTGCATTTTTGTATATTCATTTTCATTAAATTTCATCTCACTACTCATTTAATAATCTAAGTACAATGACATCCTCAAGTTGAGATTTTCCTGCTATAATTCCATGTAGTCTTCTTTGCACAAATTCATCTTGATATTTAGACAGTGATATGTTGTGAAAAGATAGAAAGAAAGGCAGGGTTGTTCTATGTGAAAAAATAGTACATAATCTTTATTTATAGACTAATTGAATGCAAACCTTAAGCTACATCTACAATTTGGTTTGTAAGATGAAAAGAAACTTTGGAGGTTTGAAAGTGATATTTTTTAAGAGTGGTGTGACTATCACATGAAAAGAAGCTAGAAACATCATCACACATTTTTTCATCCCCAAGTTTCCCTTCAATTCTTCCAACATGATATATAATTACTTGTAATTATATAGATATGTATAGATTATGGATAATAGTAAAAAAATATGAAAAAGAATGTATTGAATTAGGTGACACTATGGGATACTCAGATTATCTTGTGAATATCTACTTCTAATGATCATGCCTGAAATTTGCATAGACGTGAAGGATCAATACCAAACAAGTGTTGAACCATCAGTGCACCTAAGCATCTCATTATGATGACCTATGGTAATACCAACTCAGCAAAGGAGTTTAGTTTTATTTTTAATTGTGCAAAGTATCTAAATCAATCGGGAGACCAATTGTTTGTGGATTCAAACTGCTAGTTATCAGTTACACATGGAACAAATATAAACCAAATTTGGAAAACCTTTGTCAATGCAAAATTGGTCTATTCAATTTGGCTATACATGGTTATTCATAGGTGCCAAGTGGACACTACTAAATATTGACACAATTTTTAATGGTTCTTTGTTGTTCTTGCGATGTTATTTAACAACCATAACAACAAAAGGAGATTTCTCAAAACGTCATTTTCAGTGCAGTCATACTTTTGATCCCTTCTTGTTCATCAAAATTATGACGAGAGTCATTGTCAAAGAACCGACACCTATTCATTGCAAACACTTGTCAAAATTTCCCATCGTTGTGACATTACAGCCATTAGAAGTGGCATCACATGACTAACGAGAATAACATATTCTTTTTTAAATTCCTTGTGACGAATCAAACATGGTTACAACGTTGTTGTCATCGAAAGTGGCCTAACAAGCCCGATGGGCCCAAAAATTTTCTTAAAATATATTGTGATGAACTTGCCATGGTTGCAGCATTGTCATCATTAGAAGTGGTGTCACAAGATCGATAGGAATTCCATTTTTTATAAAATATATTTCGACAAACTCGCCATGGTTGCGACATTGTTATTGTCAGAAGCTGTGTTGCAAGACTGACAAACTCATAAAAATTTTAAAATATATTGTGACATAATCTCCATGGTTTTGACATTACTATTCACAACATTTTTTAAAATATATTGCGATGAACCCACCATGGTTATGAATTTGTTGTCATCAGAGGTGGCATCGCCACACTTTCACCATTTTTTTTTAAATATGGCAACGAACTTGCCATAGTTGCAACAACATTTAGAAGTAAATAACGTCGGTTTCAAATTATATGCCTCTACATCTTCATTTATGCTTCGTCTTTTCCTTTTAACTTTCCTTCGTTTGATTCCTTTCCATAATGTGCATGCTTCTTACTCATATATGATCTTGCCTAAACTTAAGTCTAGCTAACGTCCCTTCAATCACCGAGTTGACCCATCGTTCGCCTTGATTCGTTAGGTAGGCACACCCCTTGTTGGATGCCTTGGCTACATGGCACATGACACCCCTTCGGTGCCCGAGCTTCCAACCATCGTGTGGGTGGGCCCAAGGCACGGGCATCCATTCAATTGTGTGTCGCCAAACCTATCGCTTTCTCTGCCATTCGCATATGTCATATCCCACCATTCACATGTGACATCGACGCCCTCCACCTGACTCATCCAAGGCACCTATCATGCAGTCATGTTGCTTGGTGCTCATTTTTCCCAAGTTCGCCCGCCCATCACCCTATCGTGAGGAAACGTGAAACTAGCATTTTCAGATGATCAGATTATATTATTTTACCATGGAAAGATGCTTTATCATGATAAAATTTAGTAGTGTAGTTTAGGATGGATTGTAGGATTTAGAAGAGAGGATCGATGAACTTGGTTTTTTAAATTACAAGCTTCAACTTTAGGGATTCCAACTAAGTTCTTTGTAGATTTCTCTCAGAGGTTTGCATAGGATTATAGCTTCTATAATTTATGTTGGTATTTGATTAAGTGTTTTGTGAATTTAGAATAATAGCACCCTAAATTTCTTATGGTGTTAGTTGACAGTAGTGGCATTACCCATGTGCCAAGGAGGGCCAAGAATTAAAGTGGCCAGAATTTTAAGAACGTCACCATATTTTATGCAGCTCAAAGGATCAAAATTTGTCCTTTTCAGTGCTATCATTGGAAATGAAGGGAAATATTTATGTTCTCCATCTAATCTCATGGAGTCAAGGGAGGAAGCAGTACAGACAAAGTGCATGAAGAGGATTACTCTGGAACGAAAGAGAATAATAGTGGAGGTTGGAAATATTTGGTGGAATTCACAGAAATTTAATGGGAAAGAACAAGGAAATAGAGTTTAACATTGAACCAGTCGAAAGTTAGCCCATTCTTATCATGAATTTGTATATGAAAAAAAGAATTTCATTGTTCCTATGAAGAAGTTGCAGAATTTTTAAGTAGAAAGTCATTAAATCCTTGAGAATAATGGACCCCAAGCATGTGATGCCTCTTGCAAATAATAACAGATAATCAATGGCTCAAATAATTTCATGTCTAGATCTAATGGGTTTGCAATGGGTCGACGTAGTCGAATTTTAATCAAAGGGACTCGTCGCAAAGAGTTGTTTTCCAAAACTTCCCATCAAAATATCTAAGAACTAGATTAACTAAGATGGGTGCCCTTGTCTACTTGTTGAGTAATCCATAATCGTTCATTCCTTGATTTCTATCTTTCTGTTAAATCATAAACATGAAGAAAGCTCAAAAATATGCTCAAAACCCTACAACCATTTGACCATCTAGTCCTACTCTATTAATGGACCAGGTATCTGATATTTATGACCCCCATTGTCTATTTGACCTCATGGAAATCCATTACGATGCCCTTGATTGTTTGAACGAATCTAATGACCTCATCTGCTTTGTCCAATCAAGTCTTTAGTATGCCATTGTGCCAATTGTATACGATTTCCTAGAGTTTATAAGTTGGCTTATGTGTTTATCTTATTCCTTAAATAAATTTCATTATGTCTTATTATGGAGAAAACATTCTTAAAGTTACAGTAGAGTTGATACAAGAGGTCTTTAAGTTTCCTACAGTTGAAAAACCAAAAAAAATCTTGGATGATATGTTGGAGCTTACATACAAAGCGCTTTCTGAATATGATAAAGAGAACTTGTTTATATTGATTTTACCATCAAGATCTCAGATTCCTCCACCTCTATAAAATTACCCTATATCTCTATTTTTTGAGACTGCATAGCAAATCTTAATAGTGATTTTGTTCCTTCTTGGGGAGGATGATACTGGGATAGTCACTGAAAATTCTTTAGGATTCTTAAGCTTGATGTTACGTCCTGATGTTGTTTTAAATATTCCCTCATACCTATCTAAGTGTTATGAAAGCAGCTCACAAAAAGATAGAAAAGATAGATCAACGACTTAAAAACCATCCTCTTCGAGAGGGAAACCTCCATTACATTACATAAATGAACAATTCTTCCATGATAAGACCTCCTTTCTATATATAGAAGTCTAAGGGGTCCCAATACAATTAGAGCCTACATAACAATAATATTGTAGGGGCACAACAATAACAATAGTGGGCATCTATGGGGCATAATAATAACAACATGGGGACTCTATGGGCACAATAATGCAATAAGGGGGTTGAACTAATAACAATAAGGGGTTACACTAGTAGTATAGGGACCTAACATGCCCCTCTCTTTCAAAAATTGTTGTCCTCAATGCTTGAGTAGTTCTAGATGCTTCTGTGTAAATTTCTCATCCTCCCATGTGGAATCTTCAACGAGTAAGTTCTTCCACTTGATGAGATACTCTAAAATTGATCTATGTCATAGTTGTCTATTGTTATTTTTGTGACTGCTTATGGTTCCAATTTGATTTTTCCTTCCTCGTCAAGTTCTAGAAATATCGTTTGAACTGGGACCTTCTCACCTATAACCTTATTTAAGCATGAAACATAGAAAACTGGGTGCACTCGGGAAGATGCAGGAAGCTCCAATTTGTATGCCATAGTACTAATCTTTTCTAACACCTTGTATAGACCATAATACTTTGGTGATAATTTATTATCCTTCTTAGATTGCCTGAGGGACATTTTTTTGTATGGTTGTAGTCGTAGAAATACCTAGTCACCTACATCAAAACTTTTTTCACTGCGATGTTGATCTACCTGTTGTTTCATTCTATTCTTCGCCAAAGTGAGGTTATCCTTTAAGAGTTTGAGAACTTGTTGTTGATGCTCGATGTGATCTTCCACTGCTTGAACCTTAGAATTTTCTTTTAAAGATGATGTGATGGACGGTGGATGATATCCATAAAGTGCCATAAATGGGGTCATGTTTGCTGCAATATGGAAGTGTTATACCACCATTCAACCGGAGGAAACCACTTGACCCATTGTGTTTGTTTATCAGATACAAAGCAATGAAGATATCCTTCCAAACATTTGTTCATTATCTCAATTTTCCCATCAAATTGAGGATAATAAGTTGAGCTATTAACTAACTGGGTACCCAAATATTCCACCTCTTGTGCTCCAAAGAAACATTTGGAGCTTTTAGCATATAATTCTTTCTCCTCCAATATTTTGAGCACCTTGCCAACATGTTGAACATGATACTTCCAAGACTTGTTGTAGATTAGTATATCATCAAAAAATACTAACACAAATTTTCTAAGGAAGGGTTTGAAAATGGAATTCATCAAACCTTGAAATGTAGAAGGTGCATTGGTAAGGCTAAAAGGCATGACCAAAAATTCATAATGACCCTCATGAGTTCTAAATGTTGTTTTTGGAATGTCTTCAGCCTTCATTCTGATTTGATGATATCCTAAACGAAGATCCAATTTGGTGAAGTAAATTGCTCCATGTAATTCATCCAATAATTCATCAATGACAGAAATGGGAAATTTATCTTTAATAATAAGCTTGTTGAGCTCCCTATAATCTAGACACATGTGCCATGATCCATTCTTCTTATGTACCAATACCACTAGAGTAGAGAAAGAACTTTGACTAAGTTGAATTATACCAACCTCTAGCATTTATGCAACCATACGTTCAGTTTCACTCTTTTGGGAATATGGATATCTGTAAGGCCTGATGTTTGGGGGAAAACTTACTTGAATCAAATGAATATTATGATCATGATCACGAATAGGTGGGAGGCCTTTGAGAGTCTGAACTACCTTGGAATGATCATCCAAAACATTTTGGAGATCTGGAGAAATAGATTATTTCGATGTGGGAACCTCTAGTGAACATAATTGTGCAATTACGCCCCGTTGTTCTTTCTTTAGAAGCTTTGTCATGCTATTAGAGTTGATTACATTTCCCAGTTTCCCTTCCTTTCCTTCCCAAAAAAAAATTCAAGAAAAGTTCTTGAAAATTAAAAGCTATTGTACCTAAAGATTGTAGCCATTGAACTCCTAGTAAAACATCTGCACCACCCATTGGAATGGAAAGCATTGGACTATTCAAGACATATTCTCCTATGGATAGCCTGATATTATGGAACTTTCCAAAGAAATTTATGGTTCCCCAATTTGCAACCATTACTTGACACTTTGGTGCGGATATAGGAAGCAATTCAATTCCTTGGCTATCTTACAATGAATAAAATTATGGGTAGTACCTGAATCAATCAACACTATTACCTTTTTCTTTTTATATGCACTTCTATCTTGAGAGTTTGAGGAGTGGTAATTCCTATCAATGCTTTACAAGATATGGTCAGATTCATTTTTCCTTTCTCTAGGATTGGTTCCTGTTGTATATCCTTTTCTTTTGATGTAATCCTATTCCTTTTCTTGCTTCTCTTCCCCATATATGTAAATTAATTTCTTCTCAGCATACTTATGACCTTTAGTGTATTTTCTACCACAATTGTAAAAAACCCTTTTGCTCTTTTTTCTTCCAATTGTTGTGGTTTCATCCTTGTAGGTGGTTAAAGGCTAGGATAAACAACACTTCCATCTTTATAGTTGTGAGTGGTAGGCTTCCTTGTTGCCATAATTTTGCTTTCCATTTTTATTTCCAACCTGAATGCCTTCTCCAATGAATCGGGTTCCCAAAGGCGAACCTCATGTTGGATGTTATCCTTTAGAGTTTCTATGAACACATCAATCCTATGCTCCTCTGGAATATATTTTACCCTTATATTCATTTTTTTTAAGTCCTCAATGTGCTACATCATTGAACCCTTTTGTTTGAGATTTATCAATTGGCTAAAAAAATGTTGCTTTTTGTATCCTCATAATGTGCTATCATTTCTTCCATAAAAATTGCCCAAGTGACAAATTGTTTATAAGAGAAAAGTCATTGATACCATACAAACTAATTTGGTTCCAAATATAAAGTTGCAATGGACACCTTTTGTGTGTTTTTCACATTATGGAGATCAAAATATTGCTCCATCTGTAGTATCCATGTTACGGGATCCTTGCCATCAAACTTCCTCATATCGATCTCTGGAACATGGTGGGTCTTCAATCCAACATTAGATTCTATGAAATCATGATTAACATTTCTTTTGTTCTCATCATGAATTTCCTTTACTACCCTTTCGCCATTAGTAAGCATTTCTTGTAGAAACTTTGTCAAATTTGTCTTCAAATCTTCCATGTTGTCTCTAAGTTTTTCTTCTATACCATCTTAGCTTCCACACCCTTTTAATTCCTTCAAACTA
Source organism: Pinus taeda (assembly GCA_000404065.3). NCBI lineage: Eukaryota > Viridiplantae > Streptophyta > Pinopsida > Pinales > Pinaceae > Pinus > Pinus taeda. The sequence goes on from APFE030339877.1 coordinate 103,667, forward strand.
ATCTTTCAAACAAACTTATGCAAAACCTTTAAAAAACCACACACATTTTTTTACTTTGTAGGAGCTCGATATTGAATATGTTGTATCTCTGTAATTTCGGATCTCCAAAGTCTAAAATTGAATCCTACGGTATCCCTCTGAGTCCTCTTTCCAACCCCACAAGTCTCATCAAGATTGGATTCTCTAAGGAAGAGTTATGCTAAATCTTCCATGATGGCCTGATTATAGACTGGTTCAGTAGAACGAAATTGTATGAAGTGCCATGTGTCATTGTTTTGACTTTAAGATCTGAAACTGATACACAGAAAACTGTAGGCCATCCTCTTTCTACAATGTTTTACAAAATTTCAATCTGATGCTCAAGGAGAAAGTTATGACGATTTTCCTTAGGTCACCTATTTGGGATGTAATTCGGGAGCCTACAAAAACCTTAAATGTCTTGGACCATATCTCCGAAAATATAGCGATACAAGATCTAAAATTTGGGCCCAAGCTTCATTAAAATTTTGGCTGAAATGGGTTTTAATTTTAGAGTTTGAACCTTCGTAGAAACAAAAATATAGCGATAATACCACGATGACTTGTTTGCGATGGAATTCTGGAGCTTGCAAAAACCCTAACTTCCTCATATCATATCTCTGAAAATATAGTGAGACAAGATCTGAAATTTGGAGGCGAGGTGAAGAATGATTTCGGTTCAAATGGGTTTTTTTAGCTTCTGAGACTTCTTATAGATAAATTTATATCGAAAATTCCATGATGGCCTGTTTGGAGCAGTGAAACCCTAGAATCCAAAGCTCTTATACCAAACGTTATGAAACCTGCTCACAAAAAGATAGAAAAGATAGATCAACAACTTAAAAATCAACCTCTTCGAGGGGGCAACCTCCTTTACATTACACAAACGAACAATTCTTCCATGATACAAATGAAAAGACCTCCTTTCTATATAGGAGTTTAAGGGGTCCCAATACAATCAGAGCCTACATAACAATAATATTGTAGGGGCACAACAATAACAATAGTGGGATTCTATGGGGCATAATAATAACAAAATGGGGACTATATGGGCACAATAATATAGTAAGGGGGTTTCACTAATAACAATAAGGGGTTACACTACTAGTATAGGGACCTAACACTAAGCCCATCAATTTTCAATTCCAAAATTTTCATATGCCTCGCTATTTCATATATCCATCCATTTTGGTCCATTTGTTTCAATATGTACATGCAAATAAATTCGACCATCTAAGCCTAAACATGATGGATTCAAATATTCAAATGAGGTCAATGGTTGAATGGACCCACGTCATTAGATGGAAAGAAAACAATGAGGTGTTTTCTCAATATGTATCATCTTTTATGGCCACTGCATTTTTTTTTGAATAATTAGAAACCTCCAAGGATTTTGCCTGAGGAAAATGAACTTTTGAAACTCAGTACTAATATGAGAGTGGGGGATTGTATGTATTTGAGGACTACACAAAAATAAGAATGTATGGATATGAGGTACATCCATATCGCCTGCCAACATTCTTGTCTATGAGAGTCTTTTCTATGGAAATTATAATACAAAGTCTAAATGCATATCAAATTCATTTTCTTCCTGGGCATAGTGGATACATTTTTAAATTGGAGAGGGTTATAGGACCATTCATTGTAAATACCAAGTAAACAGTTACACATATAGCAAATATGTTTAAAAAAATACTTTTAAGAAATGGGGAAAATGGAAATATGATCCACATCATATAATTTCTGATAGAAGAGTTGAAGTCAATTTAACCCCATATTCACATGACAACAAAACTGAGCTAGAAAAGATGGAAAATCAAGAAACTTATCCAGGTGACAAAGTACAACAAAATATGGATATTTAAATCCCCTCTATAAGGGAGAATACTTTGAAGAGGAATGCTCCTATGTAGACATACATTGACATGGAAGATTCATAGTCATAGAAGAAATCTAAAGTTAAAGGAGAAGTACAAAAATATGTGCAAATTAAGTTGATAGAAGTGCCCTCTAAACATCTTGGTTCTAAATGCAATTTGAGAATCTAGGGTACACAGATTCTTCCTCTACTTCTACTAATCTTGCAACTCTTTCAACTAACATAACTTCATCTCAAGAAAATGCCTTATAGAAAAATTACCAGCAAATTAAGGGAAAAAGTCATGAGGTGAAAAGTGACATGATAGGTTAGATATTAGTAGTATCAACCTCGGTTTATCAAACTAGGTTTCTTTTTTATATTGATTTGGAAATGAACCAGTTAAAATTGTCTCTCATGCATCTTGTTGCTCAATCTATTCCTATAGGGCCATATTGTAAAATAATTAATTTTTCTATAAATGTAGGTGATCTACCACTCCTTTAAAAAATAAAATTTCATAAAAAATTTAGGGAAATGCTCTATAGTGGTATGAGAAAAAGTTTTTTAACGGTATCTAAAGCAGTGAAGCTCCTTGAATTTTTTTTTAATCAAATGAGACAAGAGAAAGCAAATTCAAAATCTAAATAAATACAAACGAAGAATAGAAGAAATTGATTGTCAAGTTGGGAGTTGATCCAGAAGACAAAGAAGCAATCAAAGTGATATGACATAAAATTAAATCTGAAATGCAATCCTTAATGAAGAAATTGAAGATGCCTAGGTCTTATCATGCCCAAATAGTTTTGCTTTTCCAAGTTGAAAAAGAAAAGGACCAGCTACTAGAGCAATTAATACCGAGAGATAATTAAGTTGTTGATTTTCAAAAGCATATTCAAAATCATGTTTTCCCTATTACTATACCAACATGTTCTAATTCAAGTGATCTATCAAACTCATTAACAAAGGAAATTTTAGATTTGAAAATATCAGAAGGTGAGTTGAAAAGAACACAAAACTTTGTAACACAAACAAAAGAAGTAGTTCAATATAAAAGAAAGGAAACTTAGTTTGGCAAATGGGAAAAATAACCAGCTATAGCATGAGACAAAGAATGCTCAAATGGAGATCAATTAGTTAAAATGAAAGTTGAAAGGAAATCCTTCTCTAATAGAGGCAAAGTGAGACGTTTAGAGTGAAACTATTTAGTACATGCATTCAAATCTGTCTACATCAATATTATTGCATAGCATAAAGATCTATTGGAAACTTCACAGCCAGTTATAAAAAAAATTGGCAAAGAAATAGGAGATGAAATCCCAAATGTAAGGAAAATGATAAAATTATTAAATGGTATAAATCCAAATGAGCTTATATCTTTAGATGTAGTTGATAGAGTATCCTTTATTTTAGAAATAAACAAACTCATAAAAAAGAACATCCTCCATGTTCTAGCTTCTAATGGAACGAACAAGTATAGAGAACAATGACTACATTTAACAACAAGTTTGATAAAAGAACAAGGGTAGGATTTCCAAATTTTTGGGGTCAGAATGATAAGTTGGTTCCTTGGGAAGCCTATGAGAAAATGATGTCAAGTGAACAAAGCCAGTGTGACAGAGTTCCTGAAAAATTTGAAGCTTTGATAGTCCAAACAATTGTAAAGTGTATCCATCATGACTTTCAGTTGCTCTAGTTGGTGAAAAATTTGTTCCTAGCCAAGCCTAAATATTCAAAACATTTGAGCTTGCAGATGGCTTTCCAATACTTACTTGCATACCAATTTCTAGATCAAGAAATACGGTAAAGATGTGACAGTATGATCACACCCCTGAAAGTACAAGTCATGGAGTTGGAAGAGATGGAGAAGCAAAGGGAATTGGAGTCAAATCATCCCCAGCAATGAATACTTTTATTTAGTTTTATTAATTTCAAGAATTATGATCTTTTCCTTTATGAGAAAGTTTTGTATTTAAAAAGTTTTATTAAAGTGACTCTAGTTAAAAGTAGTTAAGAAAGTATGTAGTTTTAACAGTTAGTTTGTAACTTATTTGGATATAATATTTAAAGACTTGGGAACCACACTGAAAGGGTTCAGATTTTTGGTAATTTTGAGCACTTGTGTAATGATTTTGCTTCTTGGAGAGATCAACAAAATCACAAGATTGATTACAACACATTGGTATATTGCAATATGTGTTCCTTTTTTTATGTGGTTCCCATTTTGTTTTTTATTTCCTATGGAACACGTGTATGATGATAATAGTTTTATTTGAACAATTTACATATTTATTTGTGTGTTTTTAGTAGTTATAGAAAATACATGTGAGATCTACTCAAAGGCATCTTAATAGGATCTCCATTGTTTCTGCACTTTCATTGTCACTTTGAAACATCCACATTTTATGTCATAAGGTTTTAAATTTGGATTCTTTTAAATCTGAAATTATAAACCTTATTCTTCTTATCAATTATTCTTTCCAATTGAATATTCAAAGTCTATAATAACTAATTTAAAGGACAATTGATCCAGGTGGATATTGGTGGCCACCCACCAATTCCACTTGGACCCCTACCATTGTTTCTTTCATCTTTTCATTTTCCTTAATTGTAGCATAGTTTACTATTTTTAGCAGTTTTTTGGGTCCTAAATTTCCGGGGTCGTTTTGAGGCCCTAAACAACGTTTTTTTGGCAATCTAACGCCAGTGAATTATTTCTAAAATCATCTTTTTAGTCGTAGTCCTTGGAGAGATCTTTCCAACGGGGTATCATGTGTGTCAAATGAAGATAATGTGACCAAGTCACGATCCCGCGAAGTTGGATGTCCAACTAACCCCAACATGGCCCATAAACTCTCGGTGTTACATCTCTTCGAGTTAGGGTTTTGGTTATTTAGGGTTTTCTCTTATTGTTCAATAATAAAAAGGCTCTTGAACCTCATTGTAAGGCAGTTAAAAGGCATGTAGCTGCCACGTCTCTTATTGGGGATAAGCTACCATTGTCTGAGCTAGTTTATTTCCATTTCTATTATTAGGCATATTTCAGTATTTTACATTAATGAAATGAAGTATTATTTCTACTGCATCTCTATATTTATGGTTATATCTGTAATTTGTTGCGTTCATGTTTAAATCTGAATCAGTGGTATCAGAGCAGTCTACTCTTTCTCTGTTTTTCTTTGCATGTCCCCAACGAGGTTGGGATATAAGGAGTTAGGGCTTGAACTGGTCGAACCTTTGCAAGGCTAGCCTCACAAATCCCAACGGCCTCCCATGGTGTATGAAAAGAAAGATGAGGGGCCAGGAGATCTTATCAAAGTCTTTCTCGAAGAGGCCCTCGAGAAACAAAGGAATGCGATGATGTATAACTTTGCCTAGATCCTTTAGCAACTACCCAGGGGCAATGCATCTACTTCCAGCAGCTACTCTGGAAGTGCCACACCCTTTAAGGTACAAAGTAACTTTGACATTTCCATATTTGAGGGTCAGATAGATGTAGACATTGTACATAAATGGTTAAATCTTCTAGAAGGATATTTTTATGTTCATGATTTTTCCAAACGGGAAAAGATTACTTTCGCTCTCTTCTCAAAGTCACACCCCACGTCAAGGATTGGTGGGAAACCTACTGTGAGCATAAGGATGAAAGTACAGCCTCACTGTTTTCAGTCGCACCCACTTGGAATTCATTCTGGGATGCCATCAAGGAGCAGTACTACCCTGTTGGAAGCTATGAGGATAAATACATAAAGTGGACCACGCTGCAACAGGGAAGGGACCAAAACGTGTCAGAGTTTATGTTGTGGAGGTAAATCCCCTCTGTGGACAGAGGTGGATCCCACTAGCCCCAAAAGGGGTCTAGCAACAATCAATCACGCTGCATGCAAGTTTCTAGCTATATAATTTGAAAGTCGATCTAGGAGACCAACCTGGGATCCAACGCCTGTTTGTTGTGGGGGGAAGTGTCGCTCCTATCCTCTATCTCCGGCCGGTCGCTATCCGCTCATAGATACCTGCACAAGTGAAGAATAAACCACAACAAGCATAAAATCCAAAAACATACAGCTATGTACCAGTCAAGCAAGATACAATTCGCATATCACCGATGTAACACACGAATGAAACCATAATGACAGTCGCTTTGCATTAAAAGAAATGAGAGAAGAAATTACAACCACTTAAGGCTTGACACTGTAAAACTCCTCTAGCTGGGTGGGCAGTCAGTCCGACACGTCTTGCAAAATCACTTTCTCTCTCAGTAATCCGACAGCATAACCTTACTTCCAACTTTTAGCTCAAAAAGTATCTCTCTCACACTAGCTTGTTTGCTCTTTTGCTTTAGCTTCCAAAAACTAGCCTGTTCATTATGGGGAGACAGGCTTTTATAGATAAAGGGAGAGGAGATATACAATGTATGTGGACACATTCTGAGTTTTGGTAATGTCTCATAATAGCCATTGCCTTGGATAGAAAAGCCGAAACCCGGATGCTTTTGTGGGCTTTTTCCTTCAGGGAACTGAGTGAGTCGCAAGGGAAAAAACATTCTAGCATGCGCTGGCCAAAAATCATGCCTAATTTGTGTGGCGCGGGCCGTGCTCTGGGACAGAGCGCTTATGGGCGCGCCCTCTTTGTAAGGACTGAGCCATTGGCGCGGGGTAATACACTGTGGGCCCGCGCTAATGGGAAAAAGGCATTTTCCAAGGCTAATCTTCAGAAGGTGTCTTCAGGGTTATTGAACTTCATACTCAAGAGGCCTCAATGCAAGTGTTTTCAAGTTATGTCACTGGTCACAGGTCCGTAAATGTGTCCTCCAATGTGTGACAGTGGGGGTGCGACAAGGACGGTGGCCGATGGTGACAAATTACTGCGTAACAATTTACCAATATTTTCATATGTTATGTATCTGATCTTCAAATATAATAAAAATACCGAATATGCCTAGGAAATAATTCGATATAAGATAAAAACTTTCTATCTTTATTAATGAAAACCCTTTAGGTAGGGCAACACCATACAATCACTCCTTAAAGAAGGAGAACACTCTACAAGCCATATGCTTGTTCGTACAATAGTCCTTGACATCTCTCAATGGGGAGTCTCTAGCCTCTATATATAATTCATAAATACAATATAATGGGTCATTACCATGGTTCTCTCAATACCATATATCTAATACAATGGACTTATTACATTATTGCTAACTACTTTTGTTCCCTTACATGATGCGGGTTAAGCACTTTATTTATTAACTATGGCCCATCCCATTATTACATTATTCCCTTGGGTACCTCCCTCTATACCCCATAATATCCCCCCTAGGTATACTACATTCCACCCCCCTTAAACATGTTTCATCCCCGAAACATAAGAAGAACACAAATAATAAGATCTACTCAAAAGGGTAGTCCATTGGTACCATGCACATGCATCTATCCATCCAAGAGAAAGGTGAACCCTCGATCCAGTTGGTGTCTCGCTCACTTGAGATGGAAGTTGAACCGAGCCGCTCTTTTGTGTTGATGTGTTTTGGGTGGATCGTCACACCACTCTATCAGTCGTCCTGGGGTTGTTTGTTGCTCATTCTTTGCCACCTTATTGGTTGTTGTCTCGTTGGGTGATGTGGGTGGTGATATGCTGAAGCTTTAACTGAGGGAATATCTTTCTTGAATTCCTCTACTATTGGTGCCTGAGTGATGCCTGGTGCTTTTTCTGTTTCCTATTTTGATGTTTGTGTTTGGTTGTCAACCATCAAGGGCTCATCATTTGATGTGTCAGTGTCATTAGAGCTTTGTGCTTCTGTTTCCATAGTCTCTGCTTATGTCTTAATGGAAATATCTTGCAATGTAATTTTCTTCTTTTTATACCAGAGCTTCATGAATTTCTTTTGCACATTAATATTGACAGTACCCATAGATTCCATCCAAGGATATCCCAAAACAAAATCCATGTTATCGATATCTGAAGTATAAAATTCACAATGCAACACATACTTATCCATAGAAAGCTTCAAATCTTTATAAACCTGAACATCCTCATTATCAACCTATGTTTTCAATGTGTTTTGCTGGAACTTGCAATTTTTTTTCCAAATTAACATTAATAAAATTATACTTGCAACTAGGATTGATAGGCACAATTATCTTCTTTTTCTGAATACATCCATGAACCTGTAATAAGGAGATACCATCATAAAATAACCTCTTAGATGTCTCATTCTTGTAGGTTTTAACCCTGTACAAAAATTACCTGCATACGAATTCTAAACCAAAGAAAATAAACAATGCGAGAGCATAACACATAAAACACATATGCACAAAGATTTTCCCCTGGATCCCAAAACTGGGACTACCAGCTTGATTTTTCATTATGTTCCTTTCAATGTTACAATACATTTTTATACATGCCAAAGCATCCAATACCATGGACCGAAAACCATCGCGTCCAAAACCATGGACCGAAAAACCATAGGTAGGTTCACCCAACCTAATATAGGGTCCAAAAAAAAATTTCACGGGGCACTGCCCCAGACCCCGTAAAGGGGGGGCTACCCACCCCCCTCAAACCCCCCAAACAGGGGGGGCTGCCGC
>APFE030339878.1:0-12096 GCA_000404065.3 Pinus taeda
AGGTAGCCCCCCACATGACAAGATGCATACCTCTTATGCTACAGCCTCAGATGCATTTCCATAGAGTTGATGGGTTCGGTTCCTACCATTCATAGTGTTCATAGAATGCATGTCTCCTCCAAATGTTCCATTAAGTTTTGCAGAGTCCTTCCTTGTTCAGCAGGGCTTGTCCAGTTGTTCTACCCTCCCTCCCACCCATTTTTTTAGGGAAGGGGCTTTGTATCTCATGTACTCATATTATTGTATTCAGTCTTGGCTCATGTTTTTCCAAGTGCATTATGTATATGGGACACATTTTATTATTTTATGGCTATGTTATGCCAACATGTCATGTATCATTCAGCATGTACTTAATTGCTCAGTTTAATATTTCTAGGTGAACCATTATTTTTGTACTAAGTTATCTCGGCGGGTATGGGTATGTCTCCCCCACCTGAGTGAGGTCCAGTACCACAACCTAAAAGGAGACTTGCATTAGTCTCGTCCCTTTGTCCCTATCCTCTCTCACATTCAACTTCATTGGTCTCTCTCTCTCTCTCTCTCTCTCTCTCTCTCTCTCTCTGACTCCCCTATGTTTCCTAGTGATTGTGTCTTTACAATGTACTTTAGTCATACATTTTGCTCCTAACACTGGTACATTGGGGGGCAAGTTGTTATCACAAAAAAACTGATCATCTAGCCTAATTTACTAGATGGATCGAAGTACACCATTTGAAACCAATTTTACCATGGAAAAATTTCTTTCACTATGAGAAATTACTTAATAAACAACATTTTTTAAGTAATTTATAGTTAAACCCGTGAAGAATAATTAAATAAATCACTATTTATTTGATTTTATTCTAGGAAGAATTAATTAAACCATTGTTTTATTATTATTCATTGTCATATTTGACCCAATCATGAAAAATAAATAGTTAAATCACTATTTATCTTATTTTCTCTAAGAATAAGTAACTAAACACTAATTAATTATTATTCTTTGTTAAATTTTACTAATTCCCTTAGGAATAATTAAATAAATTCTTATTTGTTTATTATTCCTTAACTAATTCTTGAGATGATAAATAAAACATTTATTTATTTATTATTTCTAAATAAAAGTTTAAATACTTTTTCCCTCCTAAACAAATATAATAAAATATTCCAAGTGGTTATTCCAAGAATGGGATCAATAATATTTTATTATTTCTCATTATTCAAAATAACTCAATATTTTGTTATAAATAGAAGGGCTTTGCATTCATTATTCACTTTTAATTATTTTCATTGTTGCACTCATTGTTGTAACTCTGATTATTTTCATTGTCACACACCATATTTTTCACTGGGTTTATGCCTTATAGAGGAGAGAGACTCTACACAAGATGAAGACGTTTTAGGATAGCGAAGAACCCATCCCATAGAGGGGGACTGGTAACATTTATTTGTTCCCTTCATAGGTGTTATAATAAAACTATTCTTTACATATCTGGTTTCCATTGGATGATTGGAGTTATTACTCTTTCTTTTTGTTGTTTAACTATGATTTTGGCATAGATCTAGACTTTGGCAGGCTTTGTTTCTATCAGTTGTTGCAGATCTACAATGTTTAACGGCCATTTATATTGTTGAGTTTCTTATTCATCCACAATATTTAGTGGGTTCTTTTCGTAGATCTTTGAGAAGAAAACACTACAACAATTAGTGTCCTAAACCTAATCCAGTCTTTCCATCTCGGTATCCATCTATTCTACTATCGATTCATCCTGCTGAGCAAGTTCCTGTTCCTACGGCTTCTCACCCTGTTCATCATCTTCCGTTGGTGGATCTGAGACTTCAACTTGTATCAATGTAGTTTTCACTATCTATGCGCCTTGCACTTCCTCCTATTCCTATTCCAGTTGCACTTCTTTCTCTCTTCTACATAGCTCTTGTTCTTCTTTGAGCTTCTGGTCTACTTCCTGCAACTTCCTCTCCATCTCTTCTAGTGTTTGTTTATCTCTCCTTTTTTTTGCTCCTCTCTTGTCGCGTTGTCACCTATTTTCTTCTATATCCAAAGCTACTCTTTCAACAAGTGGATCTTCCTTAAACTTGTAGCTTTTCTCCAACTTTGCGCTTTTAGAAATCTTCCTCTTACCTTTTCTTGAATAGGTTTGTTGCCTACTGCTTCTTTCATTTCTGATCCCTGTGGTGTTGTTGGCTTGAGTGCTACTAGCCATTATACTACCACACTGACCAGTTCATTGAGCCTAGAGGAGTTATAACAATATCTCCAAGGGTATTCCCCTAGCTAATGACATGCCCCATGTATCCAAGGATAGTACACTCACAAACAATGGTCCCTACATAATCCATGCAGATCATATGGATTGAAACTCTTGTCGTAGAACTTAAACTTCTTGAAGTCCCCGACCTTGGAATCTGCTTCTTTCAAACTCTGGATAACGTACAACCCAATTTGCAGAGGAAGCATAGGCCATGGTTCCTTCCTCTTCCTCTACAATCCAGCTAATAACCCTATCGAGATGTGGTATGAAACCTCCTGCATGACCATCTTGTTTGTGGATAAATTTGGCAACAAATGTGAAGCCTTATTTGTGTTGTACATCTTGATGAAGGTGTCATCAGGTGAGGCATACCAATCTCCAATGTTGAGCAATGCCTCCATTGCTTCCTGGGACATGTAAGGTAGATCTTGTTCAAAGATCATCAGGTACAGAGGGGAAGCGAAGTAGTCAGATAGTCTATCCATGATTCCTCGGTAGTTGCACTCTAAGAGTAACTTGCAATATATGTTCACAATATTCTCTGAAGGTGTCCATTCCCAACCCACGATAGGAAACTGATAATGGGCATCGATTCAATCGAGAAGGTATGCGAACATGAAGAATCATTCTTGTTGATCCTTGGGCGGACTCCAGGAATTTGATACATGCACTATTAGCTCGAGAGTCAACATGTCAGACCAATTGAAAGGTTTTCCTTCACTTTCCAACTGATCTAATAGAACCACCCAACTCTACGACAAGGTCTCTGTACTCTCTTAGCCATACAAGCAACCTGAAAAGATGACCAAGAGTTCGTGGGCCTTTCTGAGTGTCTTTATCTTATAGATATGGTTTAGTGTCATCCTAAGCTTTGATGGCTCCCTTACCCAACACTTCAATATGTCTCTTGTGTTCGCGATATTGTTGGTAGTGTAGAACAGTGCATCCATCCTATTCACTGACTGCAACAAATGATCACATCACTTCTACTCAATTGTGTTTTTGTTTACAATAGTGTCTTCCATTTCCACTAATGATTGTGGTGATTTTGCTAGAAACTCCCTTTAGTACATCACAATTTTTTGGCTTGACCAACCTTACTAGAAGATGAATGTATTGTGCCTCTAGGGCCCTAATCTTAACGCTGAAATAGATTAGCCAATGAATTACCATTTCACTAGAATCCACTCTTCAATGTAAATGTAGAGAGTACCTTGCTTGTTGATGAAGATCCATACAATTTTACAGTTTCCCTCTAGAGTTTAGCCTCATCTAGACCTTCACTTGTGTGATGTTCCAATGTTATTTTAGTATTGTTTATAAAGATCTTGTTTTTCCTGTGAAAGTTGGCATCCCCTAAAGGTTAGACAAGAAAGTGTCTTGGAATTTTTGGATGGATATGAGATTCAAGAGTATCATAATAATATGAAATAGATTTCGGTGTTAGTAAATAGTATTTTAAAATTGATATTTACATATTAATACTCCTATGTTGTTAAAAAATATAAACTTCATTAGTCAATAATGTGGAAAAGTTTAATAATATCTTTACCAATGACAAACTTTTGAAATAGATACTTAGTCTCCTATTCTACTTTAATTTTTGTGATCCTTCGAGTGAAAAGGAACCTTTTATAAAGAAATATTTCCTCGGTGACATATCATGCTTGTAATTTAATCATAAATATGAAGATTAGTTTTACTTACGTTTCATAATTGGTAGTTCCAATAAAGGGAAATGTTTAGTTAGGTTGCAGTGTTTATCCTATTTAGATAGGATTTAATTTTGATGATAGTGTTTTGGTCACTAGTAGGAACATGCTTAGTGGAGAAACCTTGGTGTCATTCTTGTGAATATGCATTATAACTCTTTGTAAAATATACAATGTTAAAATGTAATTTTCACTTTGTTTGTCTCATTGTGTGCTATTTGGATTTCTATTGAGGTTTCCTACATTGTTCTTTCAACATAAAGTAGAAAAGGAATATTTCCCCTTTGCTATATCATGGGGATGCTTGCAAGCCATAAGAAACACATATATTTAAGATTGAGCTTAATTTAGGGTACAAGTTAAGAAAGAAGATACGTGGAAAACGAGCTTCCAAACTTTACCATGGTTGTATGGATATTGGTAATGGTATTTGAACTCACTAATGCACCAAATAAATTCCATCGATTGGTGAATCATGTATCAAGAGATTATCTCGGTTATTTTCTCATTGTGTATTGTGATACCGTTCTCCTCTATAGAAAAATATGGACATAACATTTATAATATGTCAAAGTTGTATTATGAAAAGATGTGAGAGAGAAGAAACCTTTGATGAATTTGAAGAAGAGTTTATTTTCCATGGACTTCATAACTTATTTGGGCTATATGGTAGGTGTAGATGGATTTTATATCAAGCTAGAGATGATACAAGTCGTAACTAAATTGTCAATGCCAACCTATCTCAATGACCAATTGCAAGTCTACCTCACATTGCTTTGACATCTCATTGTGTTTTAATTCCTTAACCAAGGAAAATGCAGACAATAAATGGGAAGATGAACAATGATCTTTTGATGAACCCAAGACACAAATCTATATTGCACCTAGGCTAATAGTGCTAGAAAAACTGCCATTAGAACTGGAGCTTGATATTGATATGTCCCAAGGGATCTATGATTAGTGGTGCAACACACACTTGAAGACATTCTTTGAAGTGATGATCAAGTATCCAACTATAAGAAGTTGCATGGAATTGTGGATACACTATAGTGACACTATATCTTAGCTAAGGGGTTGAATTACAATGATTATTTCAACAATGATACTAAGTACAAAGAGTCAAGTGCCCTCACATGAGATGATACCTCCCTTTCTCTAATTGTGATGGAACCTCCCTCAAGGTCGCAGGGTTGAATTTCCCTAGGCGTGAGTGGAATTATGTTAATGAACATGCCCTAAGGTAATATGCCCCATGGCGCCATGTGAGTGCCACGAGGAATGATTAAGAGAGCTTACAAAATGAATACGAAAACCCAAGGATGACATAAGTTTTGACCCAAAAATGTGAATAGAGAAGAGCCATTGGCACGTCAAAAAAGTAATTGGGTTCTTGGCATTACAGTTGCTTAGATATCTCGAAGAGGATTTCTCCTCTACTTCCATTTCATTCAAGCCTTCTATGCTTATGAAGAGGCCATAAGTTGATCAAAATCAAGCTAAAACGAAGTCCTAGTGAAATATTAGAGTCGACAGTAGAAAATCTGCGAAGGTTTCATGGTTGTAACAAATGTAAACGCTAAACCTAGCTCATAAGAGTTGAAGAGTACTATTTCGCTAAATCTCTATTATATTAGTCTTAACTCTTACTAGTTAATTTGATTAATTAATTAATTAAGCCCCCATTCTTTTCTTTATATATATAACATTAATATAACTGTATATATAATACATATAGCATTAATATGAAATTACATATAGTATTATTATGACATTATATATAGTATTTATATACAATTACATTTTATTTATTTATTATTATATTATTATTAATTAATTATTATAAATATGAAAAATAGGAAATAAAAAATTAACCTAATTCTATATTATAATACAACATTATATATATAAAAAAAATCTCTAACTCCATATCATCAACATTATATAAAATACTAAAACATTATATATAAAAAAATATGTAACTCTGTAAAATAGTAAAACATTATATATATAAAAATCTTCTAACTCTATATCATCAACATTATATAAAATATTAAAACATTATACATAAAAACTCTATATCATCAACATCATATAAAAAAATAATGAAAAATGGAACGTGGCCTCCATGCGGGCCGCCACTGGATGAGAAAGCAGAGCGAGCTGCGGCGAGGGTTCTACCATCGTACGATCGGTGGTTCTCCCATATATCATTTAGATTGGAGCTGATTCAGTCACTATTCATGTTGCTCTCCCTTCCTTCTATCGGTATGGAACGTTTGAGCCTGAATCTATCATTTAGATTGGAGCTGATTCAGTCACTATTCATGTTGCTCTCCCTTCCTGCTATCGGTATGGAACGTTTGAGCCTGAATCAAGGCTTCTGCCTTCGGTGCTTCTCCCATATCTCACGCTTCTACCATCGGTGGTTCTCCCATATCTCACGCTTAGTAAATTGCAGATTCATTCACTATTGATGTTTATATCTCACGCTTAGTAAATTGGAAATTCATTCACTATTGATGTTTGTAGCTCTCCCTCCCTCCTATCGGTCTTACTTGCCCACCTTATGGCTTGGTCATATCGAGCCTTAATCGAGTCCCCAAGTTTGGTCAACGGAAATTAATGAATGAGGTAATCCGTTTTCTTGATTTTCTTTGGAGCAGAAGGACGATTTTGACATTTTGATATGCATGTGGCCGATGAATTGAAAGTGTTGCACAGGTGATTGTTTTCTTTTTCACCGCCTTTACGAATTCGGTGTTCTTCTGTTGTTGTTGTTACGGTGTTCATTTGAAAAATTCAGAGAATTGTAAGTTGATTTCAGCTAATTACTGGGCGGTGCAGTCATGGTAGATACAGAGAGCAGCAGGTGCGAGACGTTATTGGCATTCAAACAGGGTGGCAGCGGTCTAATTTGAGTTGATACGCTTTCAAAACCTGCCCATATCTTGCCTGGTATGTGTATTCTTTGTAGTCGCACATGAGAAAGTGCCATCGACATGTATTTCAGCCCATACATATTATATTTGAGTCTAGCGACCATGACTGCTGAGAGTAATTTGTATTTTCTTGTTTTTTTCCCGTTTGCTGCAAGAAGACCAGGCAAATTCTCACAATTACTGCTTTCTGCGAATATTTTAGCCGCGCTGTGTTTGGGTAATAGGTGTTCGGGTAATAGTCAGTAACTTAATCCTCCTGTGTTTCCGTAATGCATATACGAATAGAATTACCGTAGCCATTTTGTGCCGGGTTATGTTCATTATCATAATATACCTATATTTTCGCTTATCAGTGTTTCCTATAGGGTTTGTTAATAACTTCATAGGTGAGTTAGTCCGTATCAATGCGCTAGTGAGACCTCGGTTATTCGCAGGATACGCTACCAGATATGCCAAATGCCTCCGCCGTTACTCAATTTTTGGCTAACGCGAACTATTTCCGGTAGGCATCTCCTTGAATACGCGATTTCATTTATGCCTATCCGAGCATTTTTCGCCAGATATGCTAGGTCTTTCTCTGCAATGCGGGTTAGTTATGCTCAATATGCGAATTATCTACCTGAAATGGACTTATCCCAATGGATACGCGACTTATCATTGCCGTATACGCGTGTTATCTTGCCGGAGATAACCGGAATGATACGTCGGAGATAACTGGAATGATAAAGTCGCCATATCCGGCAGTAACCGGAATGATAAGTTCCATATCCGGCCTGTCGTGCATGCTCGCCCGGAAATACCTCACATAACCGGCCATGAGTAGCCCAAAATGAACTCGCGTAGACGGTGTCGTGTTATCACGCCGGAGGTAACGGGAATGATAAGTCGCATTATCCCCGCAGTAACCGGAATAACATGAAAAAAATAGAAAGAAAACTTGTGAGGATGGTTATTATTGATTTTCTAAATATATTTATATTTTGACACATTTTACATAAATAAATTTAGATTGGTGATTTTTTAAATATGTATTTATCTATTAGAGTTTTGGATATAATTTTTTAGTGGAAAGAGGATGTATGGGTATTTTATTTTTAGTTTTATCTTAAATGTCGTTATATAGTCTAGAGTTATTAAAAATGATTCAAAATCTAAAATGAATTGAATAAAATAGTGGAAATATCTTATTGTTGAAAAAATAGAGTATATATATTCAAATTTTTATAATGTATACTATCGAATTTTTTCCGAATTAGAAAATTTTCATTGGAATTTTTATCGTACCGAATTGAATTCGAATCCGAATTCGAATTCGAATTTGGTAACTATGCTTTAGAATGTAGATGTAGGCAGTTTTGTAGCGGGTTGTAGTGAAATTCAAATCATTTGCATGCTTGCAATTGTTCTGATTTGGATGGTGTGGAGCATACAATGGATTATGGTCTTGTAGAAGTTACACAGGTTCCAACATGGAATCTACTTTGTAAGGTCCAATGCATTATGAATGCAGAAAAATAATATCTTAAGTGAATCCAAAATATCCAAGAATAGAAATATCCAAAATTCAGGATCGTTTCCACCAAAGGTTTTGGCATTGGCATTGGCATTGGAGTTGAATGGAAATAGTGCAACCAATTCATCGTTTAATTTTTGTTAAGGCTATCCAAGAATATTATACAAGAATTGGAGCATCAAACATCAAACATCTGCAACAGTATCACTAGTCATGCCTATACAACATCTTGACCGTTCTTCATGCTTTTGCTTTAGGCAGATCAATATGACAGGCAAAGCAACAGTCGCATTTTTCAATAGTTGATAAATTACATCGAGCCCATGACCACCATAAATGTGTTCTATGCACCATAAATTTAGAGCTATAAATAAGTAAAAAATGTGAGTAGATTGTGCAAGGCGAGCTACTAATACTTTCAATTCATAAGCTCACTGCAAAAGATACTTGCAGAATTACAAAAACTTGCCAAGTGTTCTTCAATTCTAATTTGACCATCTTGCTTGGCAGTACCATCCTTCATATTTTCTAGAAACTCCTCTACACACTTTCTTGTAACATAAGTAGACTCCAACAACATTTCCAATTCGATTATTATAATAGAAAAAACAAGGATGTAAAATTTCACCATCATTCAATACTAAATATCCCATGATAAAGAGCATAGTAATGAAATTGTTTCACCTAAAACACTTTGTACATAAAGAAATAACACTACAAATATCAATTAACTACACACCTACCATCTTCATCTTCACAGTGGAAGAAGACTTTCCTCATTGGTTCTTGTGCATATGCTTGAAGGTCTAATCCTCACTCCCAGATGTCACTGATACGCAAATGTAATTTAAAATAGATGTTGCAAGATCAATGCGATGAATTGAAGGAGCCTTGGGATACTACAATATAATTGGGCATTCAGTTTAGTATAAAATGAAACCTAACAGCAAGTTCATAATCTAAAATGACAAATGTTAAGATCCTTCTCAGCAAAACCCAAAAGTAACCTTACCCTCAAAATAGCCAAAATAACTTATAGTCAAAACAACACAGATAATAAGTTAAAAGAAGGTGTCCTTATTTTTTGGAAGCAAATGGTAGGTGGGAGTACACTATTCACAGTTTGACAAATCCAACACAGAAATTGGCGGCTTATTCATATTCTTCTTCTTATTTGGGAGTAAGGAAACCTTGCCACTATATTAATCCAAGTATATTGTACATTTATCAATTCTCTCTCTTTCTTTTTCCATGTCTCTTTCACAATCTCTATCTTTCTCCCCCTTCTTTCTCCCTCTCTTGATCATGTTCTTTATCTTTCTCCATCTTCACAGACCTTTGAAGAGATCCATCTTCCCATAATGACAGGACATAATCACGTTTGGTGAAGTCTAGCTTGATCAGATTTTACTGGGCATAAGTGTTGCCAAAATCACAACTAATATATGCAAACCATATTTCTTTTCCGTACATTGAACATTAAAATCAATATTAAAAGGTTGATTATAAATGCATTAAAAGAATTACTGATTCAATATTCAAAAGGTTGATTATAAATGTGTTAAAAGAATCACTGATTTGCTTTACTTTAGGTGCCATGCATCTTGGTGCTTCTACATGTTGCATGCATTCCCACTAACTCTATGAGGTTTGGATATTTGATTTTGGTTCTTTATGTCAAGTGTGGCTATCCTTTTACCCTACATTTATTTTCTAGAAAACCAACACTGATGTTGATCCTCTACATCCTTATCCACTTCATGAAGTGGAATAGCCCGAAATGATTGAAAAACCAGTCAAATTGAAAAATAATGCTTTATTGGGAGGAATTCATATGAAGGTATAGTGTGAGAGAATGTTGATTCTCATGATGTGATTGAATCTTGTTGAGTATTTTCAATGCATTTTTTGGAACTACATCAGTGATTTCAAGCATGTTTATAACTGTCATTAAAGACTGTAGTTCAAGACCTATATGGAATAGCCCGAAATGATTGAAAAACGAGTCAAATTGAAAAATAATGTTTTATTGGGAGGAATTCATATGAAGGTATAGTCTGAGAGAATGTTGATTCTCATGATGCGAGTGAATCTTGTTCAGTATTTTCAATGCATTTTTTGGAACTACATCAGTGATTTCAAGCCTGTTTATAAATGTCATTAAAGACTGTAGTGCAAGACGTATATGACATTCAAGCACCATGGAAAATTAATTGCATGAAATAAGAGAGGTATGAGCTCCTATCTCCATGGAACATGTTGTCAAGGTATCACAATGCATCTTGGGTATAAATGAGATTTTAAAGGGGGAAAACTTAGAAATCTGAATATTTGTTGAGCATAACCTTTTTTGTTAAAGCACGAATGTGAAAAAATGCCCTTCAAAAGGGAAGCAAGTAATTTTGTTGCGTTTCTAGAAGTAAATTCAATAGGTACATTTTTGCATTTGTAGAAATTCAATAGGTACATTAAACCACTGTCAGCTGTGCAAATACTCACATATAAGAATAGAAAACCCTAAGAGATCAAACATGGTAGTGGAGAGACAAGACATTTGGAATGAGCACATGGTACGCTCTTCATTGTATTAGGTATTTAATAGAAGTACAAAATTGATGAAGTTTGATCATCTTTGACAAAGCCTCCTAGGGTTATCCCAAATAGGTATTTAATAGAAGTACAGAATTGATGAAGTGTGATCATCTTTGAGGAAGCCTCCTAGCGTTATCTAAAATATACATATTTTAATATACATATTTTGGTTGGTTATTGGATCAAGCCCATTATGGATCATGTATAATAAGATTGGAAAGATAAAGAAAAAAGCGAAATTACAATCATAATACATATAACAACAAAGTCCATTGGACCTTACCCATAATAAGAAAAAGGGATACCAACTCTGAAGTTTTTTCAACGCCTTGTCAACAAATGGCCTCAGCTGCGCACGAGGGTGAGAATGGCTTAGGACAACATTCAGGAGGAGGGCAATACAATTCCAGCCCCAACGCTCCGAGCCGCAACCCTTGATTGGGCCAAAGGCGAGGTCGAGATCGCGGACGCTCCGACTAACATGAAATGGATCGGATGGCCCTGGGAGACGATGTCCAAGCTGATTGTTCAGGTGCAGAAGATGGGGAGTATCATTGGGCGGAAAGGAGAGCTTGTGAAGAAAATGTGCAAGGAGACTAGGGCGCGCGTAAAGATTCTCGAGGGTGCTGTAGGCCTTACAGATCATTTGATCAGGGGCCTCCCCACTGATAAAAGACAACCCATTTTGGCCATCTGCGAGCATGAGACAATTGTCGAGGAAAACAACCTAGACCTGGTTCCTGAGATATTTACGGAGGATGGACAGCAGAAGGGACAACCGCGTGCTAGTGGGTCTAGATCAGGCAGATCTTATGATATTATTGTTGAATGTGTTCGATCTACTGAATCACACACTGGATCTAATACGACAGTACGTGAAATTTTTTTGATAGGAGGTGGACAACCTTTTTACACAATGGGAAGACATATAAACCCTAGATCTGCCATCGATCCACCAGATCTCGCTTACAATCCAGTAAATCGGGGCCACGATATGGTTGATCCGTCATGTATGAATACAAATCTGAAGCAAAACTTTATCATATCGGTAGAAGGAAGACATTGTTGTGTACCTATGTTGCACGGGTGCG
>APFE030339883.1:0-32729 GCA_000404065.3 Pinus taeda
CGGAGGATTCTAGCAATGTGATGCTGAATGAGCAAGGTAGTGTTAAAGAAGAAGATTTGCGACTTGGAGGCATTGGCATTCATTCCTAAAGCTTCGGCAAACAAATCAAGCAAGCTCTTGAAGGCGGAGGCTTCTTGGGCGGAAGGATGACCAAAAAACATAGTGTCATCCACGAATTGCTAGTGGGTGTGAGCCGAGGTTTCATGAACGGAAATGCCATGGGGTTGATGCGAATGTAGGGCATGAATGATCAAACAGCCTAACCCCTCTTCCATGAGAACAAAGAGAAAAGTGTACAGGGGGTCGCCCTAACGAATGCCATGAGAGGGGGAGAAGGGATGAGAGGGGATACCATTAACCAGGATGGAGAAAAATGAAGAGGAGATCAGGCTCATGGCCCATTTTACCCAAGGAGATCTGAAACCAAAAGCTGCTAGCATCTGTTGAATGAAATTCTAGTTAATTTTGTCAAAAGATATTTATAAATTAATTTTAAGGAGTGTACCTGGCTTTTTATTTTGCTTCAGAGAATGCATGATCTCATGAGTGAGAATGATGGCATCAAGGATTTGTCGCCCCTCCACATAACTAGTTTTCTCAGGAGAAATGAGAAAAGGAAGCAGTGGCTTTAACCTGTTGGCAATAACTTTGGAGATAATCTTGTATATGACATTGTAGAGGGCGATGGGGTGAAATTTGTCAGGTTTGGCTACTTGGTCCTCCTTGGGAAATCAGGGTTATGAAAGTGGCATTAAGAGATGGGAGAATCCAATTCATCGATCTAGACTCCTCCACTAATTGCCAGATCTCATCTTTGATCAAATCCCAGAAATTATGGAAGATGTTCGATGTGAAGCCATCAGGACCTGGAGCTCTACATTCCTTGTTTTGGAGGACAGCCTGTTCAACTTCCATAAGAGTGACAGGGCGAAGAAGAAGTTGATTGTGCTCCTCCGTGATTAGCTTTGGTATGTGTTGCAGTATTTTGTTAATTGTTGGTCGCCTGTCTAGCTGGTCTTCCTACACCACCGATTTGAGATGAGAGACCAATTCAGCTTCTATGGCTTGATGCTGATCTAGTCTTTCTCCTGTTGAGCTAAGGAGAAATTTGATATTATTACACATCTTGCGTTGAATGGTAGAGCAGTGGAAAAATTTTGTGTTCCGTTCCCCTTCTTTTAACCATCTGACCTGGGATTTTTGTTTCCAGAGAATCTCTTCTTGCTGCCTTCTTTCCTCCAACTGATTGAGGATATTTTGCTCTTTTAGGTCAGAAGCTTCATTTTGGCCTTCTTGGATGATGCAAAGCTGTAGCTCCACCATTTCTTGTTCCAGGAGCCTTTGCTGTTGGAAGATGTTGCCAAAGGTGGAATGGTTCCAAATTTTAATGCGGGCTTTGAGATCTTTGAGGTGCTACTGGAACTGGAACATCTTGGAACCAGGGGGAGGAATGAAATATCTCCATGCAGTGTGAACCATTTCCTTGAAGCTTGGGTGGGTGAGCCAGAAAGTCTCAAATCGAAAGGGTCTTTTGATGCGGTCCCCTGGTCTGGACCATTGTAGAGAGATAGGCTAGTGGTCCGACCCTAAAAAAGGCAGGATTGTGGCTTGGAAATCACCTCCAATAAGGAGAGCATTGTTAGAGAGGAGAAATTTATCTAGTTTCGATGCAATCTGTTGTGTGCCCACTCTCTTGTTGTTCCAGGTGTGATTTCCATTGGCAAAGGGGAGATCGATCAACCAGTTCTGCTGGATGATGTCTTTGAAATGGGTGTTGTCTACCTCTAGTCTTGCTCTGCCTCCTGTTTTTTTGTCCAGGCTGATGATCACGTTAAAATTGCCCCCCAACATCCAGAGGGGATGAGCTCTGCTAGAATTGAGTTGTTTTATTGTATCTAGCAGGGCTATTTTCCTTGCGGCCTCTGGAGGGAAATAAGCATTAGATAGATGCCCATGCAAATTGGTCCCATGAATGTGGAAAGAGGCCTAAATTAGATTATGAGCAGCGTGGGAATCATTTATTGAGGCAGCGTTCAAATCCCAAGCAATGGCTAGACTGCCTGAGGCTCCAGAGGCATCTACAGCGACAGAATGACATCCTAGCCAGGCTTTTGAAAGAATAGGGCCAAGGGTTTGACTTGTGCATTTAGTTTCCTGCAGGAAAAAAACGTGAGGTCCTTCCATCTGTATCAGATTTTTGATCATACGAACTTTTGAGGGGCCGTTTAGACCCCTTATATTCCATGAGATGAGTTTCATTGAGAACTTCCTTCACGGGGCGGGAAAAACTTGGAAAGTTTTGGATACCTACCAGATTCTACCAACATCTCTCCCAGAAGGATAGTTCTCTATAGATTAGATTTCCTCCCTCCTTTCTTTGAGCCTTTAAAGAGTTTCTTCCCATCCCATGGGCTTCCCTGCTGGATGCCTAGGGATTTTTTATTCTGCTGCGCACGGGCGAGAGCCACAGTTAAGTTCTCGATCTGCTTCTCTGAGATCTGGTCAAAGTCCTTTTTTTTACATGCTTGCTCTAGAGTGAAGATATCTAGGTCTCCTATATCGACCATTTCATTTTCATCTTCCATGGGAGTGATCTCGCTCTCATTAGCTTCAGCATTGTCAACCTCCATGCTGTGAAGATGGCCAGAGCTGGATTCGGGCATCGGGTTAGGCGGGGGTTTAGGGATGGATTCCGAGAGGGGGGTGTGAGAAACAAGGGTAGCTAGGGCTTCAAAATTGTTGTTGGTAGAGGAAGGGGTCGGGGCTTGAGAGGGGTGTTTAGGGTTCAGAGGAGGGGATTTATTGTTATGGTGGCACTGGTTCTGGACTTTAGTGAAGCCTTCAACATCAGGGGCAGAGGCAGGGTCCGAGGGCTTACTAGGGGGCGCGCTCAATGAACAATCACAGAATAAATGGCCATGGGTATGGCATTTCCTACATCTAAAAGGCACATGTTCATAATATATCATTTTCACCCATTCATAGTCATTGTGAGAGAGACTTACTAAGTCAGGAAGGGCTTGCACGAGGCACATGAAGATGCAGATCCGAGCATAGGAGTTTTACCGCTTGAGCTTTGCTTCTTTTGCAATTTTAATGAATTAACCAAAGCCATTGGCAATATCCTTTAGGGATTCTTTGTCCTAATATTCCAGAGGTAGAGAATAGAGTCGAACCCAGAAAGGCACCCAGCTAAAGTCTTCTTTATCCAGGTTGAATATTTCAATCCAGTCCTGGAGATAGAGACTAGAGGAGTTGAAAAAATAGGGGCCTTCATCCATGACGCGATTCTTGTCTTCAAGGGAGGTAAAAATGGTAGTGAAGAATCCTTTAGGTCCAAGTTGCAGAGTTACCTGCCCTTTTTGCTTCCATTTGGCCCTAATCCATCCATGTAGGGATTTTTTAGTTGGCCAGAACCCGACGAGTTTGCCAATTAGTTCGTGGTCTCTCATGTACTGGATCTCGCCATTGATCCTGTGGCTCAGTAGCTCGATTTTGGGACATTCCGTTGCTATTGGTCTATAGGTCGAAGAGGTGGCTTTGGGTGCCTCCGTGGTGCCTTATGCTTCCATGGTTTTGTCCTCTGGATTGTCTGGCTTATCGCTCGGTGGGATCTTCTATGTATTGCTATCCTGCGGTTTGTGGCCTGTTGCAGAGCACGGTCCATTGCCTTTAGTAGGTGGGTTTGAGTCAGCTGACATCTTTTGAGGCATATCAATGTTGACATTGGGGAAGGCATTGAGAGCCTCCCCCTGAGACACTGCCATTTTGAGAGAACCACAGGTATAATGACCCGTATGCGGACTGGGTCAACGTTTGTTGGCATAGAGGTTTGTAGAGTGCGGCGCCATAGCAGGGAGACTAGAAACCCTAGCCCAAAAGTTGTAGACGTGTTTTCACCATTGTCCTCCCAGCTAGTCACATATTTTAACCTGCAACTAAATTAGTGATTTATAATAGCCGTTTTTAGTTTGGTCACTTAAGATTGCTCATTTTTGGTGGTATTTCACTTGCAAAAGTTGTGGTGACTAACTTTTTTAGTTACATAGTCACTAATTTCTTATTTTCTACTAGTGCCTTAAGATGGCAACCCAAATCCTTGTTGGATAATTTGCATTGACTTTTCTTTAGAAAAGAACATATCTTCTTTCAAAAGAACTTATATTAGCAAAAACAAACCGAACCAAAGGAACCAATCTTAGCTATTATCCCAAGAATATAGGGAAACAATTGGTAACTTCTAACAATCTCCACTTTCACAAAAGTTTACCTGATATATCACTCCAAAAATATGCATCACCTTTCGTGCAAGCCAAGAGAAGCTACAAACTATTTTAGCTTCTCTGAGATGACTAGTTTTGTGAACATCTCTGCACAATTTTTCTTTGTAAGGACCTTTTTCAGAGCCACCACTCCACTTTCATCAATAACCTCTCTTACAAAAAGATATTTAACAGGTATATGTTTTATCTTACTATGATAAGTTGGATTCCTTGCCAAATTAATATCACTTTAACTATCACAAAATACTTTCACCTTGTTTTGCATCCTTTCAATTTCACCTAGGAAATCTTTTTACCCAATTGCCTCTTTGCAAGCATGTAAGGCAACTATTTATTATGCCTTAGTAGTGGACAGGGAAAATTTTGTTAACCACCCCAAATTTATATGTATAATAAATGGGCTAATCCCCATGATACATAAGAAAAATTGGAGGCGATTTTATCAATAATATAATATGTATATATAATTTTTTTGGAAAATCTCTCACCAGATTATATTATCTTGTACAGTGATGGAGAATCTTTCATTTAATTATAAAATCTTGTAAGATCTTGGCAAATCTTTTACTGAATAATAAAACATTGTGAAGTCTTGGTGAATGTTTTGGTAAAGTATGAAACCATATATGATAATAAGAAAACATATTCATTAAACTGAAATATACTAACATACATGTTTGGAGAAAAGAAACATAATTTTGACTTCCTAAAAACAATGTTCCAAGTTTCAGTGGCCATGTTTGGCATGGTTCTTACAATACACTCTTTCATATCCTTCTATTAGTTTTGAAAATATTCCACAACAAAGTTCTTGTAGGTGTTGATATTGACAATGATTTTTGTCAAGGCAGGAGAGATTAATCTTTTCTCTACAACTTTTGTCAAGCTACCACATTTTTCAAGTTATCAATTTTGTTTCTTATTCCATAGACTCCAACTTCAAGATAAAGAAAAACATATCAAGTTTGTTTACCCGAACATGCCAACAAGTAGCAAGCCCCAACTATATTATAAGAAAGTATTAGGTATCCCAAAGGCTTGAAGGGGATCTAATTGAAAGAAGTGACCATTGTGAGAATCCTTCCAATCAATATATGAATATATAAATGTAGATTTATTATTATTTTAATTGGAAATCTTCAATTAAGTAATAAAATTTAATTACGTCTCTCATTTTAATAGCCTTGTAACATGTAGATTAATTTCCTTTTTGGTGAACAATCTCCACCTTTTAGGAAAATATGGTGCAGTGGCTCCGACCCCTATAGATCATTAGGAAAAAACAAAGAGTAGCACAGAAGATATCATATTAAGAATGTTTGGAAACTGGTGAGAAATCTTCTACGAGGGTGATGCGGAAAGAGTGACAAGGTTTCATTGTTTTGAATTTTTTTTGTTAAATCAAAAGAAGTTAAAAACCAATATTAATGGAGATATTGGTATTTTTTACTAAATTTTCTAAAGTGAATAAATGTAGCTTTAACCATTCACCTTAAGATGTTTTTACAATATAATTTACTAAGTCTATTTAATATCTTCATTACCATAAAAACCAACCTATATCCATCTTACTTCCACATCTACCACTCTTAGGGGGATGAAATCTATTTATCCCTTCAGCACTTGGTAGACGTAGAATTAAGATGGATTTAAGATGATAGATTTCCCCTTTAAATAATTTATGCTCACATGAATACCATGGTATTACCATGGGTCAAAAGCATGGGTTATCATAAACCTAGAGCTTAAAAATTACTATTAGTAATTTATAAAAATTAATCAAATTAATAATTAGTTTTTATTTTATTTTTTTATTTTAACCAGGTTAAAATGTTTAGCATACATTAGATTACAACATCCATTTTTACTCTTGATCCACCAAGCCCGAGAGGGATCAAATATTTTTTCACTCTATGCTAGTTTGCATTTCATGATATTTGACCGCTCTCGGGGCTTAGTAGATCTAGAGCAAAGATGGATCTATGATGGTTTAATTCCCCCATTTAAATAGGCTACATTTCACATGAATACCATCGGTCAATACCATGTGCTATTTTTATTTTTATTAATACTAATATTAGGGTTAATAACGTTTTTTGCATGGTACTAATAATAATCTAGCCCATGGTATTTGGCCCATAGTATTTTTCCCATAGGTTTCACCTAAATATAAGGCATTTTTTCAGTGTTCGTAAATATAAGGTGACTTATGGAGTAAATATAAAAAAATTGTTTTATTTGTTTACTATACCTCTCGTTTATTTATATTTTTATTAATTTACCATACCTGTTTTACAAATATGGTATTTGGCCCATAGGATTCACTTAAATACAACCTCTTTTTTGAGCCTTCATAAATAGAAAGACGGTTATGAACTAAATATAAAAAGAGGTTTTATTTATTTACCATACGTCTATTTTATTTATATTTTTATTTATTTACCATACCTCCTCTTTATTTGTACTTTTATTTGTTTACACCCTTGCATGTATATAAGGTGACTTATGGAGTGAATATAAAAAAATGTCTCACTTATTTAACATACCTATCATTTATTGATATTTTTATTAGTTTATTATACCTCTTTTATAAATATGGTATTTGTCCCATAGGATTCACTTATATAAAACCGATTCTTGAAAATTAGGGCAAATGGAAGGTTGTAACTCCTAATTTTAAGGGCTAAATTTACCTTTTTTACCACTCCTTTAAAATAAGGTGGGCTATTTGAGGCGATTTGTAAAAATGTACTATGATATAGAATATTCACCCACTAAAAATTTAAAACCCCCTAATTTCGCCTAAGGGTGAACATTCCCCCCTAAAATTCTCCATGGTAGCGGATAAAGAAAATATGTTCTGAAGCTTTGACATCCAAATAACAGCTCCACTAGCAAGGGGAAAAACATATCAAGAACTAGATTTCCCCTTATCCAAGTCACCTGCAAGATCTAAATCAACATAGCCGTTGACTTAATCACTACTACCATTATAGGTGATACAGTAATTACTCGTGCCTTTAAGACACCAAAACACCCATTTCATTATTGCCCAATGTTGTGCACCTAGATTTGCCATGTATCTACTAATAACGACAATTACATGTGAAATATATAGCCTTGTACTAACCATCACATACATTAAGAATCATATACTTCTTCTCTTTATCATTACTAGGACAAAAACCGCAAGATATCATATCAAATCGGAATTATTGTCTTGACATAATCTTGTTGTAATAACCACAACTTACCATTTTTCTTATCTCTATGTATCCCTAAGTCCAAGATTTGTTTTTTATGCTCCAATATTTTTCATTTCAAAAGTCCTATCCAACTAACCCTTTAACCTATTGATCTCAATCATTCCTTTGTTTTCTACAAGCATATCATCAACATATAACACCAAAATATGCATATGTCATTTCCCAACTTTTGTAAGTAAACACAATGATCATACTCATTTAGTCAAATTGTCGCTCCTCATGAAGGAATCAAACTTCTTGTACCATTTCCTGGAAGAGTTCTTCATGCCATACAATGACTTCTTGAGTTTGCAAACAAACCTCTTGTTGTTATTTTGAACAAAGCCTTCTCATTATTCCATATATATACCCTCATCCAAATGTTCATGTAAGAATGTTGTTTTAACATCTATTTTCTCTAGCTCTAGGTCAAGTAATGCAACTAATGCTAAAACAACTCTAATTGAAACAAGCTTAACAATAATAATAAAAATATCATGCAAATCAATGCCTTCCTTTTTGAGAATATCCTTTTGTAACCAGTCTTGCTTTGTACTTCTGCACACTGTCATCAAGTCATTTCTTCAATTTGTAAACCCACTTGCAACTGAAAACCTTCCTTTCCCTGGGAAGATCCACCAAATCCCATGCCTTATTTCTTTCGAAGGCATCCATTTCCCCTTTAATTGGATATTTTCATTTATCATTATTCAACACTTCCATTGCTTCATGATAACATCTAATTTCTCATTCATTAGCAATTAAAGGAACAAATGTAGCAAACTCATCCCACCTTTTAGGAATAGATCCAATCCATGTAGACCTTTGTACAATAAGTTGTGGTATTTCCTCAGTTTCCTTTGAAATTTTCGTATCCTCATTTGTTTTTACAAGAGTTTCTTCATGAACATCTTCATGATCCTCCAAACTTGAATCTGATTGAGTTTCCAATTGAATTCATTGAATATGTGGTACTTATACTTGTTTCATTTCACCATCTCCAACTAATTTTATGAGTGATGATTCATCAAATATGAAATCTCTATTAAAGATGATTTTGTGGGTAGTAGGATCCCACAATCTATATCCCTTAACTCAATCACCATATCCAACAAATTGGAACATTGATTCTTTGGAATAATAGAATAGGTGTCCCAACAAAAAATTTTAACATTTGAATAATAACAATGTTGACCTCTCCATACCTCTTTTGGGATCTTACATCTAGTTGTAGTTGATTGTGACCGATTGTTATTCACAAGTCAAATCGTGAAAGCAAATTGAACAAGTCAAATTGTTATTCACATGTTCCTCCGAAATCGTTATGTTATGTGGCTGCTGGACAACGGCTCTGTCTGTCGACGGGAATGCTACGTGTTCCAATCCTCCGACCATCTCGAGGAGGGCTCGTTCCTAATACCACCGAGGTTCTTCAAAGCTATAAAACATTTCGGCTAGGTTATTGTCAAACTGATCCAGTAACTGTTCGTTAGCGAGGTTTACGCTATCGTTATCCAAATCTGTAGGAGATGAGGTTGAAACACTATTATTCGATGTTGACGGGGTGGAGGATTATTACCCTCTTCCACCTTGCGCGCCGCTTCTTCTCTGTTGTCTGGGCCCTCTTTCTCCGTGGTGTTCCATCTCAATATATTTCCAAAATGAATAGATGCGCACTTGTATTCGTCACGTAAATGTCTATTACGAAATCATAGGGTTTCGATTTGGAAACTTAATAATCGTGATAAGTTGCATTCATAAATCCTCATAATTTATCTTAAATAGAGATTAAATAGATATGTAACATTAGGTTGCAATTTTTTATTAGCCGATATTATTTAAATGTTTTTTATAATTGTTTTTAATAGACAGCAAAATTTCAACTTTGATGAGGCACAAATAGAGTTGCACTTCATGCTGGTTGATATAATGCTACTTTTTGTACAATGAACCTCTCCCTCTCAAAATTATACTATTAGCAATTGCTCCAAAAAGTGGAGTCTCTAGCCTCAAAGATATCATATCAGCAATTGCTAAAAAACCTACAAAGAAATATCGATAAGATTATTAAATTGAAAGAATGTTCTTAATTTTTTATTATTGTTAATAAAAGATGTAATACTAGCAATTGCTCAAAACAGTGTAATTTTCTCTAGAAAAAAAAAGAAAAAAATTAAAATTGTAATTTGGTTCCCATTATCAAGTAAATAGTAATTAATATTAAAATTTTATATGTTAAGAAAAATATGAATCTAGACGGTTATAAAGGAGAAACAAAAACACTTTAACTACATTAAGAAAAACATTCAAAAAAAAAAAACAAAACACTTTAACTAGATTAAGAAAAACCCCTTAGAAAATTTAACTCTCAAAAGAGGTCTTCATTAATTTCCAAAGAGGAGTAATCACATCATTCAACCATGATCAAAGATGAGGAAATATTTTCTTTCTATAAAAGAGGAAATGATTTTCCTTTACAATAAATGAGATCTCTCCACCTAGACTAATTTCTAGAACTAACTAATTAACTAAAATACAAAAATAAGAGAAAAAGTGGCCTTGCTTGTGCACTCACCAGGCCTCCCATGTGACATTGCCTATACCATTCTTGTTGGCTTTTGTTGCAAGAAAATTCTGTTGTTAAGATTAAGATCTGTGTTGGCCCTTATAATGTAATTGCAATCTTCCAAACCAAACCAAATTTAACTCAATGTTATAAGCAAACCACTTCATCCTATCTCTCCTCAAGAATTGGTCACAGAGTTGATAACCTAGGTTTTGCTTTAGTTGTTGGTCATTACTATGGTAATATTTAAAAATCCTATTCTAAGAAATGGAAAATTTGCATCGCTTGAGAGTCCAAAACCATATGACCATATTCAGTGATTTTGGTAATATGTTTGAAAATTAGAACAAGGAAACATGACTCTCATGGAAAGATTGGGAATTGAAGAGGTTGTAGTAGATTACTTAGAAGGGGTCGAAATTGATATTCTTATTTAACAAGTGTTCCACAATATTGTAACAAGAAACTCAGACTGTAGCTCTGATACTAAGTTACTAGGTCCAAGGTTCGTTCTGGTTCCATGACGCTCAAGCACTCTTGCTGCATCATCTTTCTTCTTTTGAGAGGTCCTCTCACGCATTGTCACTTGCTCAACTTCCTTCTTATTCTACTCAGTTGTTGTCTGTGTGAAGTAGCTCTCTCCTCCTTTACTGGTTCCTGCACCAAGGTCTGTGGGCTCCCTCCACTCTGCTGCCAATAGTCTCGTGATTTCCTGCACATTAGCCTGTGTAACTAAGTATGGAACCTTGTGCCATATCTTCTTAGGGTCTCTCCACGCCCAGATAGATACATTATGAAATTCAGCCTTGAATTATGTTAAGTCCCGCAACTGCAAGGTTGGAGACAACCTTGGCATTTTACTGATGACTGTGTGGAGGTCCATCTTGAGCAATATCCAGAATACCTTTGAGTCAATGATCCTCCTTGGATCTTTTGTCACCCACAACAAAGCGAACTTCACTGCCTTTGGTAATTCTTCATCCTGTGGAGGGAATTTACTATCCTGCCATAGTTGCCATGCAACGAGTGCAATCAACAGTAGGAGCTAGGCATAGTGAAATTCATTTTTTTCCTCCTGTGCTTCGCTGTAGTTTGCTAATAATTCCTTGCAAAGATATTGTGCCCAACTTCGCTTAGCGCACTGCACAACCAATGAGATTAAAGGAATCAGAAGCTCGATCACGCGATATTTTCTCATGATTTTCCTGGCCAAAATTTGAGTGACAAACTACACCACTTGGTCTGTAATTGAGTGGATGGAGTACCCACGTGACTTCTTTACTACTCCAAACTTAGTTTTCATCCTATCCACAAGCTCCTTCTCTTTTCTATTTCCTCCAAACTCTTTGGTTGGCTCTACCCCTTTATAGGGAAACTTCATAATTCGATGGATCAACATATATGTTATCGAGATGGGTTTTCTTAATAGAAAACACCCATAATGCATTAGCGCGATAAATTGGAACACATAGATAGTATTGATAATTAATCGCTGGAAGTGTGGCACACATAACATATGCAGCAATCTAGCCTACTTGACACCTTTTACCCATTTCATAGGTTCTAGCCTTGTGACCCGAGTCTCTTCATAGTAAATCTTGGTCATGCGTTTATGGATGGCCAAATGAGAAAATCTCTCATGGTCAGGGAGATCACAATCCTCCAAATTTAACACTAGGATACACACTAAAAACATGCCTTCGAAAACTACATCTTACGATAACTATTGTGTAGAGACCATGAATTTTCGCAAATACAGGTCCTGGGTTACCTTTGCTTTCCCTTTTTGTAGAGAAATATATGTTGGGAGCCTCGTGATAGGCTCACCCTCATTCGCATCCAGTTCCTCAACTCCATCATTGACTTCTTTTTCTTCCAAATCCACTCATTCCTCTAACTCCTTTGCCTTGTCCCTCCTTTCTTTATGTCGAACCATCGGGTTCTTCCTGAGTAACTACCTCACTAGTATAGGTTATGTTTTCTTGTTCTTCTACTTAGAAACTATATTCTCTGGCCTAGGCAACCTCAGTGTTGTAGGAACAGATGGCATAGATTCTATTGACACAACTTTTGGGGTCTCTGCTTGAGAGATAATGGCTTCAGAACTTGTTGGCACGGACATTTTCTCAATGATAAGCTACTCGATATACTTAGGTAGTTTCATGAATGCTGATCTTGCGAAAAAATCCTCCCAAGTGTGTTGATTCATAGAGTCAAAACAAGAGGGCTTATACCAATCTTTCAAAAAGAAAAGTGCTCTTTGGCAAAACAACATGCCAAATTTATAGGCAATTTTGAATTCAAATATGACCATTCCCTCTATTTTCTAATCATAAATGCATTTTTGATAGCATAAATCCAAATATTTTCACCATAAATGTCACTTACCAGCTCCTCCTAATTGGATTTTCATTGTCCAATCATGAATAATGACTTCGATGGCTAGTTTTGGACCCAGTTGTGTCACACCAACCCCCATGATGCAACTCAGACATCACAGCTTCTTCTAAAGCAGCTGCTTCTATCACAGCTTCTTCTGAAGCAACTGCTTCTATCGCAGCTTCTTCTGGCGCAATTGATTTTGTCGAGTATTCTTCTGGCATACCTTTTTCATTCGTCACACAAATCCCACACGATTTCCTCTTCCCTGAGTAGTGTAGTTTATAGTCCCGTGTTCACTTGCATCTACTTGTAGTGCTAAGACTGTCTTGATATCATATCATCATTGCGCAGGTGCAGGATCCCCTTTATCCAACTTAAAGTGACTGCCATTCACCTTTCCTGGAAATATTTCCCCATTCAGATTTACAAGATGAACTGCACCACCATCCGTGATTTCCTTGACTACATATGGTCCCGACCGGTGCATTTGGAATTTATTATGAAACCAGCTCAAGAAAAGATAGAAAAGATAGATCAACGCCTTAGAATTCAGCCTCTTCGAGGGGGCAACCTCCTTTACATTACATAAATGAACAATTCTTGGATTATTCAAATGAAAAGACCTCCTCTCTATATATAGGAGTCTAAGGGGTCATAACATAATCAGATCCAACATAACAATAATAATGTAAGGGCACAATAATAACAACACTGGGCTTCTATGGGGCACAATAGTAACAATATGGGCACTACATGGGTACATCAATATAATAAGTGGTTTTTACTAATAACAATAAGGGGTTACACTAGTAGTATAGGGGCCTAACATGCCCCTCTCCTTCAAAAAGTGTTGTCCTCAACGCTTGAGTAGTTCTTGATGCTTCTGTATAAAATTATTGTCCTCCCGTGTGGAATCTTCAGTGGGTAAATTCTTCCACTTGATGAGATACTGTGAAATTGATCAATTTCATAACTGTCGCGTTCTTGTTTCTGTGACTGCTCCAGGTTCCAATATGGTTTTTCCTTTCTCTTCAATTTCTGGCAATATTGTTTGAATTGGGATCTTTTGCATCTTTTGAATAAGTGGCCATACTTCTTCGTCCTTCTTCCATTCATCTGTTGCTTCATTTATCCAGTCTGGTTGGATAATAGAGATAGCACAAAGCAATGCTTCCACATCCTCATCCTTGAAGAGTCTTCCCATTTGGTAAGGTCTCCATTTTTTAAGTGCATGTAGTATTGCCAACATTTCCTTCTCATAAATAGCTTGCTTGAGATGTAGCAGTAAAAATACCCAATCACCTACATCAAAACATTTTTCACTATGATGTTGATCTAGCTGTTGTTTCGTTTGATTTTGCACCAAAGTGGCGTTATCCTTTAAAAGTTGGAGAACTTGTTGTTGATGCTTGATGTGATCTTTCACTACTTCAACCTTTTTCTTCATGATATGTCCTTCTATCTCTAGAGTTTGGCGTGTGGTAATTTCTTCCAATACTTTACAAGATATGGTCGGATTCATTTCTTGATGCTTGATGTGATCTTTCACTTCTTGAACATTTTTCTTCTTGATATGTCCTTCTATCTTAATAGTTTGAGGAGTGGTAATTTCAACCAATGAATTAAAAGATATGGTTGGATTCATTTCTTCTTTCTTGATGTGATCTTTCACTTCTTGCACCATTTTCTTCTTGATATGTCCTTCTATCTGGAGATTTTGAAGAGTGGTAATTCTTGCCAATGCTTTACAAGATATGGTCTGATTCATTTCTTCTTTCTCTGGGGTGGGGTCCTCGCGTATATCCTCTTCTTTTGATGTTTCTTGATCCTTTTCTTCCTTGTCTTCATAAGCTATGTAAAATAATTTCTTCTCAGCACACTTATGACCTTTAGTGCATTTGCTATCACAATTGTAACAAATCCCTTTTTCTCTTTTTTCTTCCAATTGTTGTAGTGTAAACCTTGTAGGTTGTGGAAGGCTAGGAGAAACAACACTTCCATATTTATAGTTGTGAGGGGTAGACTTCCTTGTTGCCATACTTTTACTTTCCAATATGTAACAAATCACTTTTACTATTTCCAATTGTTGTGGTGTTGCTCTAAAGAAGGTGTTGCTCTTTGAATCTTCATAATGTGCTATCCTTTCTGATGAGCCCCAAAAATGGATGATTATTTGGGCTCATTCAACCTCCTAATTCGACTTAATCCACTATTCACATTAGTTTATTACATTTTTTTATTATATTTATGCTAATAGAGTGAATTGGGTTAGTCATTATGCAAACAAGTCTAATGTGTGCTTTGTGTAGCCTTTTTGGTCAATTTGGAGACAAAGTCAATGGTTGAAATGAGCACTTGGAAGCCAAATTCGTGGAGAGTATTTTTAGGAAGGTGATCCCTTCATTTATGGGCCTTTACCTCGAATTCCCCACCATCAGCTCGGAGTTCAAGGGCCACCAAATCAATTAGCACAAGGGCAGCCAAGCAAGTCAAGTAGAACTGCTGTTAACTACAAGTTTTGGCAGTCGAGTCCCTAAAGTTTAGGAGGACTGTTGTGGTCCTCAATTTGTATAAATAAGAGGGCTTAGGGCCTCATTTTGGTTAGCCGGTAGTTAGTCATTTTGGTTAGCCAGTAGTTAGTCACTTTGTAGGCAGAAGTTAGCTAGTTTGTAGTTCGATTTTAGTCTTTCTTTAGGCAATAGTTTAGCTATGCATTTCAGCACATTTTCAAGTTTTCCTTGTGGACAGTTTTGATGTAATTCTTCTTTTCTTGCTCAATAAAGATGAATCTAGCTTTGCACCAACTTTAAATCTCTCTTAGGAGGCTGTAGCTATTGGGGTTGGGACCATCTCAAGTGCCCAGTACTTCCTTCGTTTACTTTCATGT
The DNA here is from genome assembly GCA_000404065.3 of Pinus taeda. Lineage (NCBI taxonomy): Eukaryota > Viridiplantae > Streptophyta > Pinopsida > Pinales > Pinaceae > Pinus > Pinus taeda. The sequence continues at coordinate 15,364 of APFE030339883.1, forward strand.
GTCTTTGCTGCATTCCTAAAATAAAATCTGCTATTTAGATTTAAATCTTGGTTTGTTATTTAGGTTGCTTTTTATGGTTAAATTAGCTTTTCATGTTCAGGTTTAGTTGATAGATTAGTACAGGGAATATCTCTAGAAAAATTCCATCAAGCACCTTTGATCTCACCTCTCCCTCAGTGCGATTGTGAGTTGGGAAAAAGGTGACATTGTTGCCAACAAAAACGCTATTTTGCTTGACCATGCAATCCTTAGTGTACTGTTTCCATTTGCAGAAATTAGTTATGGGTTTAGATCTCTGAAATGTTTCTTTGCATAGTTGATGTACATGGTTTTCTTACCAAATAAAGCTGTTGTTCATTCATGTTATTGATAGTTAGACTAGATTAGCTAGGACTTTGATTTTTTGCAAGACTTTGTTGATTCAATTGAATGTACATTGTGCAGAGCATCTCTACCACTCCTTTATCCACACAAAGCATCATCTGATTCACCTGTTCCATCTCCTAGCTGAGTTCCTCGTCTCCCATATGTCCTTTTTTCCATGTAACCCTACCTTCTTGCTCAATCATTGCCATAGCCTTCTTCAAGCCAAGTCAGCCTTCTACACCTTCTCACCACTCCATCCACCAGTGCCTAGGCCACTTTGGACCACTATCCTACCTCTAGATCCACCCATGCATCTTCCCTCACTAATCCATCCTCTAAAAATCGATTTTCAAACATCTTGTAGAAATTTCTGAACATCCTGTAGAAATTCCTGAACATCCTGTAGAACCCCTGCAGACTTCCTGTAGAAGCTCACAAATGAGGTTTTTTGATAGCCAAACCTTGTGAAACTCTCTGGAAGAGTGTTAGGGACTCCTTAGAACCCCTCTGCACCTTTCCAACCTTTTGCAAGCATTTCTCCTCCTTGATCCACCCTTGCACAGTAAAGCACAGTTCAAGCATATGCATGATGAAATTGACAACTTAATAAAAAATACAAAAAGATGTTTTCTTAGGACAAAGGTAGTATAAACACATGTCTTTTACCTTCATAGAAGTAATGGCATCTATTTCAGTAGTTTGTATTCTCATCTTTGCATCAGTAGGACTAGCTGGTAGAATTAGGGTTTGCTAGGGTTTGCGCTTTCCTTCAGTTTTTCAATCTCTTTCTGCAAGTAGATTAGCTACCTTTGAGTTAGCTTTCATCCATCAATTAGAAAGCTTCTTCTAAGAGCTCATAGAAGTTGGCTAAAGCCCCTAGCGGACTTGTGCCAACTGACCAAGTGACAGTTGCAGCAAGAACTAGTACTTGTGCATACAGCACCGTCGCTTCCAAGTTTGTTACGAACAACCGGGTTGATAAAATTAAAGAAGGGAGTCCTGGGAGTTGCAGCATTATCACTGCAATACTGGGGCCCACCAATTTCTTCCGTGAAAATTGACCACGTAACAAGTTTTTTACGAGATCGAAGCCCTTTATACCATAAAAATTGATCCGGTTCTAAATATGAAGATGCAATACATACCTTTTGTAATAGTGGTACACCATGTAGATCAAAATATTGCTCCATCTGACGTATCCAATTTACCAGATCATTGCCATCAAACTTCCTCATCTTGCTTTTTCTTGATTTTAGGAGCTCGATCTTGAAATGACTGTAAATCTGTACTTTTAGATCTTTAAGTTCTGAAACTACGACCTATAGTAGTCCTCTGTGTCCTCTTTCCAATGCCACCAGTCTTACCCCAATTGGATTCACCAATGAAGATTTATGCCAAATCTCCCATAGTGACCTGATTATAGACTAGTTCAGTAGAGCGAAATTGTACGATGTGCCACGAGTCACTGTTTCAACCTTTAGCTCTGAAAAATATATAGAAGAAACTACAGCCCATCCTCTTTCTTCAACTTCTTACGAAATTTCAATCTGATGCTCAAAGAGGAAGTTATGACGATTTTCCCTAGGTCACCTGTTTTGAATGTAATTCAGGATTTTACAAAAGGACCAACTTCCTCAGATCATATCTCCGAAAATATAGCGCAAAAAGCTCTGAAATTGGGACCCAAGATTTAGCGCGATGTCTTCTCAAATGGTTTTTTTTTTCAACTTCTGAAACGTCGCAAAAAAAAATTATAGCGAAAATGCCACGATGACTTGTTTGGAGCAGTGAAACCCTAGAATCCAAAGCTCTGGTACCAAATGTTATGAAACCAGCTCAAGAAAAGATAGAAAAGATAGATCAACGCCTTAGAATTCAGAGTCTTCGAGGGGGAAACCTCCTTTACATTACATAAATGAACAATTCTTGGATGATTCAAATGAAAAGACCTCCTCTATATATATAGCAGTCTAAGGGGTCATAACATAATCAGAGCCTACATAACAATAATAATGTAAGGGCACATTAATAACAATATTGGGCTTCTATGGGGCACAATAGTAACAATATGGGTACTACATGGGTACATCAATATAATAAGTTGGTTTTACTAATAACAATAAGGGGTTACACTAGTAGCATAGGGGCCTAACATAATTTATCTGGAAACTTTGTGAATAGAGCAGAACCAAATCATTCACTTTAAACATGCCCAACTTAATATTCTTATCATGCAAGGCCTTCTCACATTCCTTTTGCATTTGCTGGTGAAATCATGCGAGAAACCAGTCTTCTTCCATCTCCTTTAAGGTCTCATTATCTGTCATCTTTCTCAAATTTGTAATGCATAGGCTTTGCAAAATATATTCAATGGGCATCATTGCATTGATCCCATAAAGCAACCTAAACAAATTTTAGCCTATCAACTTCTTGCACGTTGTCCTATATGCCCACAGGACTGCTGGTATACAGACATTCTAATCGTTCATCTTCGCCTTAAAAAACTTTGTGAACACATTCTCCATAATATTATTGAATGCTTCCACTATACCATTGACTTGGGCATGATAGGGCATACTATTTTGATGGTACACCTAGAATTCTTTGAGCACAACACTTATTGTTCCGTTCAGGAAATGATACCCCTATCACTCATCAATACATTAGGACACCCAAATCGCGTTAAGCTCTATTCAAATAGGAACTCTGTAGTTGTAGCAACAATACAATCCTTTATTGGTTGCGCTTCCACCGATATGGCTAAGTACTCTGCTGCAGTAGTAATGTACCATTCCCCTGTCTTCCTTCCTAGTGCTTGTATCAAACATACAATTACATTTTCTCATTTTCCAAATACTTCTAACAAAACTTGAGGGTTCAAGGGCATTTCATCTCTTCATGAAGTCTTTCCCATCCTTTAAGAAGCATCACATACTTTACAAAACTTCAAAGAGTATTTATACACTACTAGCCACCATCACCTTGCCCATAGAATCTTATGCGCAGTCGCCTTCCCTTCACAGTGTCCTCCCACAACTCCTCCATGTGCTTTGGTGAGGATACTAGCGTGCTCAAACTCTAGAAAATATCGACACAATATTGCATTTGTTCTGATCTTATACAAGTGATCCGCAATCACAGAAAAATTAGCAGCATGGACCACTAGTTCCTTTTTCTGTTGATTAGAATAAACTTCTAGAGTTGTTCCAGTAGACAAAAATTGAATTATATCAGCAAAATGGTCATCTACAATGCGCATAGTAAAGATTTGTGCATCCGACAATCCTTCCTCCAAACTAGTTGGTTCTTCACCTATTTCAATCCTCGAAATATGTGATTTGGTCCTTGTTGGGTGTTAAAAGGTGTCTTTTAAAACTCCTCTACCTCACATTAATCATCAACCTAGGCAAGACCTTTTATTCCTAGAGTGTACACAATATGTTCATGCTATGAATCCAGAGAGTAATGTTTCTTAAAATTAAGTATAAACCATTGATACAAGAGTAAACGGATGCATTTATAAAACTCAAATTCCAACTGTTAAAGGAAATATTACATCTAAGCATCAAGACTTAATCCTCTGCTAAAATCATGATAAAATCTCAAACAAGCGATTCAATTGACAATAGCATCAAACGAGAGAGTAGTAGCATTAACCAATCTCTTCTAGCTGATTCTATCTAAATCAAACTTAATCTCAGTCAAGAAAATCAAATAGAAAGGATGTCAACCGAGATTTCAATAGCGGTAACCAAACTCTTTCAGCTGATTAAATAAACAATGTTCATTGTCTTAATGAGCTAATTAATTTAACCTATAATAAGCGTAAATAAAATCAAATGAAAATGCTACGAAACATGTAAAGAAAATATTAAATATATAAATTTAGTAAAAAACAAATAAGATAAACTCACAGAAACTGGGAAAAATATCAAACCACACAAACATGCGTGAATCAGAAATATATAACACAAGGGATAGCAGTTCAATCCACTAGAGGTCGGGCCCTTAGCCACCAGCAAATACTACTGAGCTACTTCATAGAATACAAATGAACAACAACGTAAATTACATATTAACCATTGAACTCAAGTCTCGTTACAATATGGTCATGCTCTCCACCGTATGAGTCCGTAAATTAAAATTATGAGTTGAAATAAACAGAAATCGATTCCCTTTTCTCCTAGCGTCTTTTTATTTTATAGTAAGAAAGAGTTAAAAGATAAATGTGATCCCTCAGGATCGGAGATCGTAAGGGAGTCGCAACACCCTTCATATTTGGCATTGATCCTCTTGATTTGTCCTCCGACCTGACCGCAACTGACGTGTAAATTAAAATTATGAGTTGAAATAAACAGAAATCAATTCCCTTTTCTCCTAGCGTCTTTTGCTTTTATAGTAAGAAAGAGTTAAAAGATAAATGTGATCCCTCAGGATCGAAGATCCTAAGGGAGTTGCAGTTGAATGCTATCTTCTAACATCCTTCATATTTGGCATTGATCCTAGTTGTATTTTTGTTCTTAGATTCATTCATGTTAGTCATTTTTAGTTGCATTACTTATTAGCTAGTCACATATTTTTTTTTATAAGTAAGCTTAAATCTGTTAATAAAATTTATGGTATAGAGAGTTCTAGGCATCAGAGTGCCGCCATACAGTCAGCAAGATAGCAGAAAATGAGCCGCCCACAAGGGGAAACCAGCTCGAGAGGCGTTTGAGAGCTGCCTCGCAAGAGGAAACCAGCCTTGTCTTAACAACAGTGAACCAAAAACCGAGTTTCCCACCAAGGGAAACCGACTCATACATAGTTTTGAGATTGAATTATCTACCAAGATCAGTTTGGGCAAGCTAATATACGAAGGATACAAACCAACAAAAACCTTAAAATACTAAACATGGAGGCGAGAAAAAGCAGAATCGCTTAGAGTCCATAGTCACCCGAGGCAATTCCTCATCAAATCTGCATCCCCATCGTTCTTTGTCATCCGGAGCGGGATCTAGAGGAGTGACATCCATCACGTCACGCTCACCTGCATTCATCCCAGTGTCCTGGAGAGGCCCTGAGTTGCATTCACCTGGCACGCGAGGAGGATTTTTTTCTACGGGTAGAGAGACAGGCAGAGCTGGAGGAGAGGCTTGTGAGCTGATGGGAGGCACAGAGTGCGGGGGAGAGGCAACAATCATAGGTCGAGGTTCGAGTCAGTGGTGGGAGGCAGCAGTGACAATGCTTGGGTAGGGAGGAAAGCATTGAAATTGACCACTTCCACAGAGGCAACGGGGAGCATTATCACTGAGATTGCAAGTGGAGAACAAGTGAGAGGAAGGGGGAGGGGAGTGACTGGGCCTGGAGCCACCCTGGCAGCATCTCATACGATGTCTCAGCTTAGGCATCGCCGCACAAAAGTCATGAGAGCATGAGAAATTGAGAGAGGGCCTCAACAGAGGAATGTGGAGGCGAAAGTCAAATAGGGCAGGGGTGCGCTGAGCAGAGAATGGACTGCGCAAATGATGGTAACCAGGGATGAAGCTAATGCAGGAGACCAGTGGGCAGTGTTTTCCGATAGTGGTGTGGAGGCTGTGCGCCTTTGCTTCCGGTGAATAGCAAGAACCAACAGGCAAGAGCTACCTCGACATAGAGACTGGCATAGCACCACAGCTCCAAAACAAAACACCAGAGAGCGCAACTGAGGACGGGGATGAAGGGTATGGAGTATTCATGCCGAATTTGTTGGTGTGTCAACCTCCCCACCGACATAAATGTCATGTAGGGTGACGGCCCATCAACTTAATGGTTCTGGAGTTGAGTACAGGCTTACCGCAGGCAAACTAGTGGTCTTGCGACGCGCCCACCTGCTGGATCATAACCCCAATCACATCAATATCCACCCGCATCTGGGGTGAAGTTGTCCTGCTACACCAGTTGAGTGCATTCTTGAAGGAGATTGTTGTCATTGAGACTGGAGAGGGGCCCTATAAAGAGGGTCTGGACGTTCGTTACCCCTTTGCTGGCCAGAAGATCTGCCACTTTGTTGCCAGATCTTCTAGTGTGCTTGAGGTAAATAGAAACAAATCGGGCCTCAAAAACTTGTAAAATTTTAATGTCCGGAATGTCCAAAATATGAGAGCTTAATTATTGTCCATTGGAGCATTAAACGAAGCATATATGCTATGCTCTAGCAACTAGTCAACGATGAGATCCAATCTTGCCATGTGCCTCCAACTGTCCGCTACTTTAGAGGGTGGGGAACCTGAGAGGATCTTACTGATCATGTCGATGAGGATTTGGGAGTCGCCCTTAATCTCAATAGGGAAAAAATTATGGAGCTGGGCTAGCTGCATACCTTGCCAAAGATCATCTAGTTGCACAGAGTTATTGGTATCCCATCCTATATAGCCATAGTAAACAAGCATAGAATCCCCTTTTTGATTGTGAAAAATTCCCCCAAAGCCCACCTCCCCACGGTTGGCTTTGGAGGCACCATCAAAGTTAAGCTTTATGACACCATCTGGGGGGGAGACCCATTTAGCATTAGAATTTGTCTTCTGGGACTCGTCAATCAGTCGACTCGGGACGCAAATTGAGCTTGAACTGCCAGTTTTTCCAGACTTATTTCTCTATGGGCAGAGAAGGGAGGTCTTCCTGCTGCCATTTTTGTACCACTAAGGTTTCCTGGAGATTGCTGCAGTAATTTAACCAGAGGATTTCCAGAGGGGCTAACTGATTCTTGAAGATCCTCCTATTCCTCTCCTTCCAGATATGCCATAAGATGAAGCTTGGAATGTGCCTCTAGAGAGAGTTGAGGATGTTGCAATGATAGGGTTCCGCTGGCCAATTACGTATGATGGTATCTAAGTCCTCAGACTGTCGACCATCCCTTCTGCACTTGGAGCTGACACTTTCCTAGAAGAAGGAAGCCAAAGGGTAGGTCAGCATAAGATGTTGAATGGTCTCCTCTTGATTATTATAGTTGGGGCATCTGGAAGGCCGAGTGAAGCCTCTCTTCATTAAGTTGTCCCACGTAAGGCTTTTCTTTTGACAGAGAAACCATAAAAATGAGGAGACCTTGGGCCAAAGCTGCGGTGACCATAACTGTTTCTAGATGGGGTCAAGAGGGTCGAGAGTCTGGTTCATCAGGGCATAAGCTTCCTGAGTGGTGAACTTGACTATGGGGGAGTGTCCCCAGCGAAGGACATCCTGATTGTCTATGTATCTGATTTTCCTGCTGATTAGTTTTGCTTCTAGTGCTTGATGAGCCTGACCTTGCTGGTTGTTCAAGTAGCTTGTAGCCGTTTTCCAGTTCCTGTACCCCTGAACTTGGTTTTCCTCCCAGAATTGGTGAACCGTGGCATCCAGAGGAGCTATCAAATCAATTTGGAGAGGCGGATTGATGGTTGAGAGGAGCTTGGGTTGTTGTTGCCACGAGTCTGTCCAGAACCTAGCTGTGCTACCTATGCAGACCTCCCAGAAACTATCTTCCTGAATAAGTAAACGGTGTTGTTTGGTAGCGTTCCAGATCAGCAAGCCTGCTTCTGCATTAGATAGTCGAATGAGCTCTAAATGGGGTCTGTGGTTGGCATATTTGGCATTCCAGAGTCTCGTCCATGGGGTAGAGGGGGAGGATAGCCATTGCCACCAGATCTTAGCCCCCATGATAGCGTTGTTGTGCTGAGGGTCGTGGAGTCCCAACCCTCCCACTAACTTTGGCTTGTAGATCGTGTTCCATTTGACCAAGGCACATTTTTTGTTCTGTCCGGATGCTCCCCATAGGAAATTGCGCTAAAGAGATCTGATCTGCTTAAGGACCCATTTCGGGGCCGCTAGGACCGAGAAGAGATAAAGGGGCATGGTTTGAAGGATAGACTTGACCAGAATAAGTCTGCTAGGGAGGTTGAGGGGGAAAAAAATCCAGGAGGATAATTTATCTTCGAGTTTGTCCAAGAGAGATCTCCAAGAAGAGTGCTTAAGTGCTGAGACAATGAAGGGGGCTCCAAGGTACTTGGCGGGGAGCTTGGCAATGGAGAAACCGCGGATTCTAGCAATGTGGTGTTGAATGAGCAAGGGAGTGTTAAAGAAGAATATTTGTGACTTGGAGGCATTGACAGTGATTCCTAAAGCTTCAAAAAACAAATCAAGCAAGCTCTTGAAGGCGGAGGCTTCTTGGGTAGAAGGATGACCAAACAACATAGTGTCATCCACGAATTGCTGGTGGGTGTGAGCCAGGGGTTCATGAACAGAAATGCCACGGAGTTGACGTGAATGAAGGGCATGAATGATCAAACAGCCTAACCCCTCCGCCATGAGAACAAAGAGAAAAGGGGACATGGGGTCGCCTTGGCGAATGCCACAAGAGGGGGAGAAGGGATGAGAAGGGATACCATTAACCAGGATGGAGAAAAATGAAGAGGAGATCAGGCTGATGACCCATATTATCGAAGGAGAGCTGAAACCAAAAGCTGCTAGCATCTGTTGAATGAAATTCCAGTTAAGTTTGTCAAAATCTTTTGATAAATCAATCTTAAGGAGCATACCTAGCTTTTTAGTCTGCTTCAGAGACTGCATGATCTCATGAGTGAGAATGATGCCATCAAGGATTTGTCGCCCCTCCACATAACTAGTTTGCTCAGGAGAAATGAGCAAAGGAAGCAGTGGCTTTAACCTGTTGGCAATAACTTTGGAGATAATCTTATATATTGCATTGCAGAGGGCGATGGGGAAAAATTTGTCAGGTTTAGCTGCTTGGTCCTCCTTGGGAATCAGGGTTATGAAAGTGGAATTAAGAGATGGGAGAATCCAATGCATCGATCTAGACTCCTCCACTAATTGCCAGATCTCATCTTTGATCAAATCCCAGAAATGATGGAAGAAGTTGGAAGTGAAGCCATTGGGACCTGGAGCTTTACATTCCTTGTTTTGGAGGATAGCCTGTTCAACTTCCATAAGAGTGGTAGGGCGAAGAAGAAGTTGATTGTGCTCCTCCATGATTAGCTTTGGTATGTGATGCAGGATTTTGTTAATTGTTGGTCTCCTGTCTAACTGGTCTTCTTGCACCACCGATTTGAGATGAGAGACCAATTCAGCTTCTATAGCTTGATGATGCTCCAATATTTCTTGTGTTGAGCTAAGGAGAAAGTTGATATTATTACACATCTTGCGTTGAATGGTAGAGTGGTGGAAAAATTTAGTGTTCCGTTCCCCTTCTTTTAACCATCTGACCTGGGATTTTTGTTTCTAGAGAATCTCTTCTTACTACCTTCTTTCCTCCAACTGATTGAGGATATTTTGCTCTTTCAGGTTAGAAGCTTCATTGTGGCCTTCTTGGATGATGTGAAGCTGTAGCTCCACCACTTCTTGTTCCAGGAGCCTTTGTTGTTGGAAGATGTTGCCAAAGGTGGAATGGTTCCAAATTTTAATGTGGGCTTTGAGATCTTTGAGGCGCTGCTCGAACTGGAACATCTTGGAACTAGGGGGAGGAATGAAAGCTCTCCATGCAGTGTGAACCATTTCCTTGATGCTTGGGTGGGTGAGCCAGAAACTCTCAAATCGAAACGGTCCTTTGATACGGTCCCCTAGTCTGGACAATTCCAGAGAGATAGGCCAGTGATCCGACCCTAAAAGAGGCAGGATTGTGGCTTGGAAATCACCTCCAATAAGGATAACATTGTCAGAGAGGAGAAATCTGTCTAGCTTGGATGTAATATGTTGTGCGCACACTCTCTTGTTGTTCCAGGTGTGATTTCCATTGGAAAAGGCGAGATCGATCAACCAGTTCTACTGGATGAAGTCTTTGAAATGGGCGTTGTTCAACTCTAGTCTTGCTATGCCTCCTCATTTTTTTTCCAGGCTAGTGATCATGTTAAAATCGCCCCTAAGGATCCAAAGGGGATGAGCTCTGCTAGAATTGAGTTGTTCTACCGTATCTAACAAGGCTATTTTCCTTGCGGTCTCCTCAGGGAAATAAGAATTAGATAGATGCCCATGCAAATTGGTCCCATGAATGTGGAAAGAGGCCTGAAATAGATTATGAGTAGCCTGGGCATCGTTTATTGAGACAACTTTTGGATCCCAAGAAATGGCTAGACCACCTGAGGCTCCGGAGGCATCTACCGCGATGGAATGACATCCTGGCCAGGCTTTTGAAAGAATAGGGCCAAGGGTTTGACTTGTGCATTTAGTTTCCTGCAGGAAAAATATGTGAGGTCCTTCCATATGTATTATATTTTTTATCATACGGACTTTTGAGGGGCCGTTTAGACCCCTTATATTCCATGAGATGAATTTTACTGAGAACTTCCTTCATGGGGTGAGAAAAACTTGGTAAGTTTGGGATACCTACCAGATTTTACCAGCATCTCCCCTAGGAGGATAGTCCTTTATAGATCAGATTTCCTCCCTCTTTTCTTTAAGCCTTTAAAGAGTTTCTTCCCATCCCATGGGCTTCCCTGCTGGATGCCTAGGGATTTTTGATTCTGCTCTGCATGGGCGAGAGCCACAGTTAAGTTCTCGATCTGCTTCTCTGAGATTTGGTCAAAGTCCTTTTTTTTACATGCTTGCTCTAGAGTGAAGATATCTAGGTCTCCTATATTGACCATTTCATTTTCATATTCCATGGGAGTGATCTCACTCTCATTAGCTTTAGCATTGTCAACCTCCATGCTGCGAAGATGGCCAGAGCTGGATTCAGGCATCGGGTTAAGCGGGGGTTTAGGGATGGCTTCCGAGAGCGGGGTATCAGAAATAGGGGTAGCTAGGGCTTCAAAACTGTTGCTGGTAGAGGGAGGGGTCGGGGCTTGAGAGGGGTTTTTGGGGTTCAAAGGAGGGGATTTCTTATTATGGCGGCACCGGTTCTCAAATTTAGTGAAGCCTTCAACATCAAGGGCAGAGGCAGGGTCTGAGGGCTTACTAGGGGCGCGCTCAACAGACAATCACGGAATAAATGGCCATTGGTATGGCATTTCCTACATATTAAAGGCACATGTTCATAATCTTTGGTTTACACCCATTCATGGTCATCGTGAGAGATACTTACTGAGTCAGGGAGAGCTTGCACGAGGCGCATGAAGATGCAGATCCGAGCGTAGGAGTTTTACCGCCTGAGCTTTGTTTCTTCTGTAATTTTAATGAATTAGCCAAGACCATTGCCAATATCCTTTAGGGATTCTTCGTCCCAATATTCGAGAGGCAAAGAATAGAGTCGGACCCAGACAGGTTCCCAGCTAAAGTCTTCTTTTATCCGGGTGGAATCTTTCGATCCAGTCCCAGAGATAGAGACCAGAGGAGTTGAAAAAATAGGGACCTTCATCCATGACGTGATTCTTGTCTTCAAAGCAGGTAAAAATGGTAGTGAAGAATCCTTTAGGTCTGAATTACAGCATTACCTGCCATTTTGGCTTCCATTTGGCCCTAATCCATCCATGTAGGGCTTTTTCAGTTGGCCAGAACCTGACGAATTTGCCAATCAGCACATGGTCTCTCATGTACTAGATCTCGCCATTGATCCTATGGCTCGATAGCTCGATCTTGGGACATTCCATTTCTATTGGTCTTCAGGTTGCAAAGGTGGCTTTGGGTGCCTCCATGGTGCCTTGCGCTTCCATCGTTTTGTCCTCTGGATTGTCCAGCTTATCACCCAGTGGGATCTTCTGCGTATTACTATCCTGCGGCTTGTGGCCTGTTGCAGAGCCCGGTACATTGCCTTCAGTAGGTGGGTTTGAGTTGGCTAAAATCTTATGAGGCATATCAGTGTTGACGTTGGGGGAGGCATTGAGAAACTCCCCCTGAGACACTGCCATTCTGAGAGAACAACAGGTATAATGACCCATATGTAGACTGGGCCAGCGTTTGTTGGCAGAACAATTTGTAAAGTGCGGTGCCGTAGCAGGGAGGCTAGAAACCCTAGCCCAAAAGTTGCAGATGTGTTTTCACCATTTTCCTCCCAGCAAGTCACATATTTTAACCCGCAACTAAATTAGTGATTTATGATAGATGTTTTTAGTTTGGTCACTTAAGATTGCTCATTTTTGGTAGTATTTCACTTGCAAAAGTTTTGGTGACTAACTTTTTTAGTTACATAGTCACTAATTTCTTATTTTCTACTAGTGTCTTAAGATGGCAACCCAAATTTTAAATGTGGTTTCTAAGGTCGAATCATTATGTTTTTCTTTCCTCACCTCATGGGATAAAAGCGATCCCATGAATCCATCAACTACCAGTCCTCCCAACCCTATGATTCTTTAAAAGTTGCTACTATAACATAAAACTTAGTAGACAAATATTTGATGACAATGTCAACCACTATTTTATGTTTAATGTCATCACCATAATTTTTTAACTAGTTTACAATAGTCAAAACCCGATTCACGAATGAATTGATATCTTATATTTCCTTCATCCGGAGACTTTCAAAATATCTCTTAGTATTATGTAACTTAAAAATATTGACTTTCATTATACCTATGTAGCTCATCATCAAAGTCTCCCATGTTGTCTTTTCTAAAGATGCAGTCATAATATTTGAGAACACTACTTGGTCCAATCCTTGTTGGATAAGTTGCATTGATTTTTCTTTGGAAAAGAACATATATTTTTTTCAAAAGAACTTATATTAGCGAAAACAAACCAAACCAAAGGAAACAATCTTAGCTATTATCCTAAGAATATAGGGAAACAATTGGTAACTTCTAACAATCTCCACTTTCACAACAATTTACCTGATATATCACTCCCAAAATATGCATCACCTTTCGTGCAAGCCAAGAGAAGCTAGGAACCATTTTAGCTTCTCTGACATGACTAGTTTTTTGAACATCTTTGCACAATTTTTCATTGTAAGGACCTTTTCTAGAGCCATCATTCCACTTTTATCAATAACCTCTCTTACAAAATGATATTTAACAGGTATATGTTTTATCTTACTATGATAATTTGGATTCCTTTCCAAATTAATATCGCTTTAACTATCACAAAACACTTTCACCCTGTCTTGCATCCTTTCAATTTCACCTAGGAAATCTTTTTACTGAATTGCCTCGTTGCAAGCATGTAAGGCAACTATGCATTATTCCTTAGTAGTGGAAAAGGAAAATTTTAATAACCACCCTAAATTTATATGTATAATAAATGGGGTAATCCCCATGATACATAGGAAAAATAGGAGGTGATTTTATCAATAATAATATAATATGTAGATAAACAAATTTTGACAAACCTCTCACCAGATTATATTATCTTGTACAGTGATAATATAATCTTTCACTGAATTATAAAATCTTGTAAGATCTTGGCAAATATTTTACTGAATAATAAAACATTGTGAAGTCTTGGTGAATGTTTTGTTAAAGTATGAAACTATATATGATAATAAGAAAACATATTCATTAAACTGTAATATACTAACATACATGTTTGGAGAAAATAAACATAATTTTGACTTCCTAAAAACAATGTTCCAAGTTTCAGTGGCCATGTTGGTCAAGGTTCTTACAATACACTCTTTCATATCCTTCTATTAGTTTTGATAATATTCCACAACAAAGTTCTTGTAGGTGTTGATATTGACAATGATTTTTGTCAAGGCAGGAGAGATTAATATTTTCTCTACAACTTTTGTCAAGCTACCACTTTTTTCAAGTTATCAATTTTCATTCTTATTCCATAGACTCCAACTGCGAGATAAAAAAAACATATCAAGTTTGTTTACCCCAACATGCCAACAAGTAGCAAGCCCCAACTATATTATATAAGAAAGTATTAGGTATCCCAAAGGCTTGAAGGGGATCTAATTGAAAGAAGTGACCATTGTAAGAATCCTTCCAATCAATATATGAATATATAAATGTAGATTTATTATTATTTTAATTGGAAATCTTCAATTAAGTAATAAAATTTAATTACATCTCTCCCAATCTAAATTGCTTATTAGCATAATTCACTACCCTCATAGGTCTCACATTTTTTAATAGCCTTGTAACATGTAGATTAATTTCCTTTTCGGTGAACAATCTCCACCTTTTACGAAAATATGGTGCAGTGGCGCCAACCCCTACAGATCATTAGGAAAAACTAAGAATAGCACAGAAGATATCATATTAAGAATGTGGCTCCAACCCCTACAGATCATTAGGAAAAACTAAGAATAGCACAAAAGATATCATATTAAGAATGTTTGAAAACTGGTGAGAAATCTTCTATGAGGGTGATGCGGAAAGAGTGACAAGCTTTCATTGTTTTGAATTTTTTTTTGTTAAATAAAAAGAAGTTAAAAACCAATATTAATGGAGATATTGGTATTTTTTACTAAATTTTGTGAAGTGACTAAATGTAGCTTTAACCATTCCATCTTAACTCCAACCTATATCCATATTAACTCCACATCTACAACTCTTAGGGGGATGAAATCTATTTATCCCTTCAGCACTTGGTAAATGTAGAATTAAGATGGATCTAAGATGATAGAATTTCCCTTTAAATAATTTATGCTCACATGAATAACATGGTATTACCATGGGTCAATAGCATGGGTTATCATAAACCTGGAGCTTAAAAATTACTATTAGTAATTTATAAAAATTAATCAAATTAATAATTGGTTTTTATTTTTTATTTTTTTATTTTAACCAGGTTAAAATGTTTAACATGCATTAGATTACAACATCCATTTTTACTCTTGATCCACCAAGCCCGAGAGGGATCAAATATTTTTTCACTCTATGCTAGTTTGCATGTCACGATATTTGATCCCTCTCGGGGCTTAGTAGATCCAAAGCAAAGACGGATCTATGCTGGTTTAATTCCCCCATTTAAATAGGCTACATTCCACATGAATACCATGGGTCAATACCATGTGCTATTTTTATTTTTATTAATACTAATATTAGGGTTAATAATGTTTTTTGCATGGTACTAATAATAATATAGCCCATGGTATTTGGCCCATAGGATTCACTTAAATAAAAACTCTTTTTTGTGCCTTCATAAATATAAATAGGGTTATGAACTAAATATAAAAAGAAGTTTTATTTATTTACCATACCTCTAGTTTATTTATATTTTTATTTATTTACCATACCTCCACTTTATTTATATTTTTATTTGTTTACACCCTTGCATGTATATAAGGTGACTTATGGAGTGAATATAAAAAGTTTCTCATTTATTTAACCTACCTATCATTTATTTATATTTTTATTAGTTTACTATACCTCTTTTATAAATATGGTATTTGTCCCATAGGATTCACTTCAATAAAACCTATTGCTGAAAATTAGGGCAAATGGAAGGTTGTAACTCCTAATTTCAAAGGTTGAATTTACCTTTTTTACCCTCTCCCTTAAAATAAGTTGGGCTATTTGAGGCTATTTGTAAAAATGTACTATGATATAGAATATTCGCCCACTAAAAAATTAAAACCCCTTAATTTCGCCTAAGGGTGAACATTCGGCCCTAAAATTCTCCATGGTAGCAGATAAAGAAAATATGTTCTGAAGCTTTGACATCCAACTAACGACTCCACTAGCAAGGGGAAAAACATATCAAGAACTAGATCTCCCCTTATCAAAGTCACCTGCAAGATCTAAATCAACATAACCATTGACCTAATCACTACTACCATTATAGGTCATATAGTAATTACTCGTGCCTTTAAGACACCAAACCACCCATTTCACTATTGCCGAATGTTGTGTACCTAGATTTTCCATGTATCTACTAATAATGACAATTACATGTGAAATATATAGCCTTGTACTAACCATCACATACATTAAGAATCCTATACTGCTTTTCTTTATCATTACTAGGACAAAAAACCTCAAGATATCATATAAAATCTCGGAATTATTGTCTTGACATAATCTTGTTGTAATAACCACAACTTACCATTTTTCTTATCTCTATGTATCCCTAAGTGCAAGATTTGTTTTTTCTGCTCCAATATTTTTCATTTCAAAAGTCCTATCCAACTGACCCTTTAACCTATTGATCTCAATCATTCCTTTGTTTTCTACAAGCATATCATCCACATATAACACCAAAATAATGAATATGTCATTTCCCAACTTTTGAAAGTAAGCACAATGATCATACTCATTTAGTCAAATTGTGGCTCCTCATGAAGGAATCAAACTTCTTGTACCATTTCCTGGAAGAGTGCTTCATGCCATACAATGAATTCTTGAATTTGCAAACAAACCTCTTGTTGTTATTTTGAACAAAGCCTTCTCATTATTCCATATATATATCCTCATCCAAATGTTCATGTAAGAATGTTGTTTTAACATATATTTTCTATAGCTCTAGATCAAGTAATGCAACTAATGCTAAAACAACTCTAATTGAAACAAGCTTAACAATAAGAAAAAAATTATCATGGAAATCAATGCCTTCCTTTTTGAGAATATCCTTTTGTAACCAGTGTTGCTTTGTACTTTTGAACACTATCATCAAGTCATTTCTTCAATTTGTAAATCCACTTGCAACTGAAAACCTTCCTTTCCTTGGGAAGATCCATCAAATGCCATGCCTTATTTATTTCGAAGGCATCCATTTCCCCTTTAATTGGATATTTTCATTTATCATTATTCAAGACTTCCATTACTTCATGATAAAAACTAATTTCTCATTCATTAGCAATTAAAGGAACAAATGTAGCAAACTCATCCCACCTTTTCCAATCCTCCGACCATCTCGAGGAGGGCTCGTTCCCAAGACCCCTGAGCTTCATCAAAGATATAAAACTGTTCGTTAGCGAGGTTTACGCTATCGTTATCCAAATCTGTAGGAGATGAGGTTGAAACACTATTATTCGACGTTGACGGGGTGGAGGATTCTGACCCTCTTCCACCTTGCGCGCCGCTGCTTCTCTGTTGTCCGGGCCCTCTTTCTCCATGGTCTTCCATCTCAATATATTTCCAAAATGAATAGATGCGCACTTGTATTCGTCACGTAAATGTCTATTACGAAATCATAAGGTTTCGATTTGGAAACTTAATAATCGTGATAAGTTG
>APFE030339888.1:4278-16068 GCA_000404065.3 Pinus taeda
GTGTTCGTCCACGAGGATAGCGGAGAATTGTGATCGGCTGCAGCGAAGGAGCGAGAGGAGTATCTCTTCGACAAATAAGCGTTGGAATCCAAGTAGGTTATTCTCACCCACTTGTTAATTACAACTAGGAACCTGCGGTGTAGCATTGTTTGATTGTTGCTAGACCCCTGTTGGGCTAGTATGGATCGCCTCTATCCGTAGAGGGGATTTACCTATCCAACAGGTACGAAAAGCACTAAAACCGCAAAGGCTACATCAAAAAATGCTTGCACAGTTCTGAGTCAAAATGCAAATGAGGAACTTCTAGCCTCAAAAGTAAATGTCGTGTCGACAGACAAAGGCAAAGAACCCAAGCAACCAAGAGGCAAGAATAAAAAACAAGGGAAGAAGAAAAATCAGGAGGAAACATCTCCTGAAAAATATTTTGCAAACCCTTTTGGGGATAAGAAACCAAGAAATCCATGCAATATATGTGACGAGGATCATTGGACCAGAGAATGTCCATATAAAGATGAACTTAGAAAATTCTTCAAAAGTTCAAAAACCTCAGTTGTATTGACTGATCTATTTCCAAACCCAGGAACAAATCTAGTTGCTAGTGAAAATGCTTCCCCGTCCCAAGTGCTGATGTTGTTAGTTTCAAAGCAACTGAATGATGCTCTCATATCGACTAGGAGTAAAGATTACGGGAATCCAAAGATGTTGAACAACAAGGATAATGATCAACCTAGTAGTTCAACAACAACTTCGACTGAAGTTGTGCCACCCATCATTCCTGAATTAACAATAAAACTGCCAAACGGAGTAGTACACAAATCGACGTTTAATCCTTGTTCCCAAGCAGCACAACACTATAATATAGTGGAGGATTTATCCCAATCGCCATCAGCGATGTTGACTCCTGAGGTACTACAAAATTTCCCCTCCCAAAAGTAGGGTTTATTATCAACAATAAGTGGGGTCGACCCAATGGATTCCAATCTTGTATCTTTTAATCACAAAGGATACGACCCTCAGTTACCAGCTCAACTAGCTTTCCTCATTCAAGTGAAAGCCCTCAACAAAATTGTTCATAGAAAAATTATTGATGAGGGGGCATCCACATGTATCATGTTGATGAGTTGCTGGAAAACTCTAGGGTCTCCATCCTTGTCGCAATCATCAACGACATTAAAAGCATTTGATGGATGAACATACACCCAGTATGGGATACTAAGTAACTTGCAAGTCGAACTGGGGGGAAAAACAGTAGAAATCGATGTTGAAGTCATCGACGGAAACCTCGATTACAACATCCTACTGGGAAGACCCTAGATATATTCCATGGCAGCCATTGCGTCGACCTACTTTAGGAAAATTGCATTTCCTTCCCAAGGAGGAATTACAATCATCGACCAACAAACTTTTCTCCCCAACAGTTCACAAGTTACGGGAAGCATTCCGATGATCCATGGAATCCCTAGCATGCTTCACAATATCAGAGTAGGCCTACTAAAATACCCCACATGAATGGGAACCTTTACCCTATCGCCTCCAACAAATTTGGCGGAAGTGGCTAATGTAGGAACTTGCAGTATGATATCTTCCATTCAAAAGATGTCAGAAAACGATGTTAAAATGGATCATCCGCAAGTTTTGTCTCTAACCCCACTGGAAATATTATAGCAATCAATGTTTTCAGCATGGGAGGCAAACCCGCATCAATGCTCATCAAGTGTTTGGAGAGATAGGTCTAAAGAATATGGAACCCCTTCAGATCCTTGGTCGCAAGTACACTCTACAGATGAAGGAATCATTCAATCGATGATGATTGATGGGGCACCATGGGAAGATTACCACCATCATTCCCATCTTCTAAACTGGAAAGAAGATAATTCCGGCAACCTACACCATCCTTCAGTATTTGAATTTCTGACAAATACTGTAAATACGGTGGATTCCGAGAGAAACCTATCCAATATCGAAGAGACTACTGCCATAAATACCTCAGCCAAAACAGATGTTGTAGAGAATATTCATGTTGGAAAATCTTGTTCTTCTTCAGAATTGGAAATATATAGCACTCTCTTTTGTGAGTTTAGAGATGTCTTTGCTTGCCATATGATGAAATGTCAGGTATTGACTCAAGCATAGTTGAACACGAAATTAAGATGTATCCAGATGTCAAACCGGTACGACAACGACTATGGCAGGTGCACCCCAAGAAAGTCGTTGCCATCAAGGTAGAAGTTGAAAAACTCCTCCATGATGGTTTCATTTACCCCGTTTCTCTAACCAATTGGTTATCGAATATTGTTCCTGTGATGAAAAAACAAGGAACGATTAGAGTGTGCATTGATTACAAGGATGTAAATCAAGCTTGTCCGAAAGACAACTACCCTACACCCTTTATTAACCAGATAATTGTTGAATGCGCCGGATGTGAAATCTTTTCATTTATGGATGGATTTTCCGAGTATAATCAAATAAATATCCGCCCACAGGACCAGTCAAAGACTACATTCATTTGTCCATGGGGCACATTCGCATATTGCAAGCTACCCTTTGGTTTGAAGAACGCAGGGTCAACTTTTCAAAGAGCAATGAACTATGCTTTCCAGGACATCAAGAACATCATTCAACCATATCTCGATGATCTTCCAGCTCATTCGCAAAAGCGGACCGATCATCCGCGCCATTTGAGAGCGATATTTCTACGTTGCCGACACTACAAGATACGACTCAATCCACACAAATGTGTGTTTTGTGTCAGTTCTGATCGTTTACTTGGCTTCGTGGTCTCAAAGGATGGGATTCGTCTTGACCCATGCAAGGTTCAGGCAATCATCGATTTGCCTCCACCTTCAAACTTGCTTCAGATTAAGAAACTCCAAGGGAAAGCAAATTTCCTCAGGAGGTTCATTCCAAATTACGCCGAACTAGCTAAAGGTTATACTCGTCTATTGAAAAAAGAAGTACCCTTCGTTTGGGATTAGGTCACGCAAGCTTCCTTTGATGCTTTAAAACAATCTCTAATACAAGCATCATTAATGTATGCTCCTGATATCAAAAAGACTTTAACCTATATCTGGCTGTAGCAGATACGACCATAGCAATGGTTTTAGTTCAAGAAGACAATGGAATTGAACATCCTATATATTATTTAAGCCGAAACTTAAATAATACGGAAATTAAATACTCCTATGTTGAAAAGCTTGCCCTCGCAGCTGTTCAAGCAATAGAGGGATTTCGACACTACGTCCTCTTCAGAAAAACTACCATTTTATCAGATTGTAACCCCATGACTTATATATTGTCGCGACAGTTGCTGGGGGGAAAATATTCAAAATGGATAGCATTCTACAAGAGTTTGATCTGGAATTCAAAAAATCCAAATCAAAGAAAGCCCTGGTATTCACGGAGTTACTATGTGATCTCCCATCGTCGTCCAACGATGCCACATCAGAAGAAGCAATCGTGGATGAAAATTTGTTTCTGATATCTTCAAGCGATCCGTGGTACGGAGATATAATCATCTATCTCCAGACACAAACATATAGGTCTAATACCTCACACTCTGAACAACGATAGATTCGATACCAATCGAAAGACTACGTGATCATCGGTGATACCCTTTACCTTCGTGGTACCAATACAGTTCTGTAGAGGTTCCTCACCCATGAGGAGGCTGAAAATGTCCTAAATGACTGTCATTCAGGCACATGTGGGGGGCATCAATCTGGTTATGCTACGGCGCAAAAAATTTGCGAGCAGGATACTTCTAGCCAACAATGTTCAAAGATTGCATAACCGTAGTTAGAAGTTGCCATGCATGCCAAATTTTCGATAGCAAAACCAGAAAACCACCCACACTGCTGCAACCAGTAGTAGTTGTTGGGCCATTCGCCAAATGGGGCATAGATTTCATGGCATGTAACCCCACCTAGGGCGGGGGACATGGGTACATCATAGTCGCGGTAGACTATTTTACCAAATGGGCTGAGGCGATGCCTACATTAAACAACAACGGCGAAACATCTGCCCTTTTTCTTTTTTAATCACGTAGTCTCTAGATTCGGCATTCCACAGGCCATAGTCACAGATCATGGATCACATTTTTGCAATCACATGATGGTTGAGTTGGCTACCAAATTAGCAGTGTCCCATGACAGCTCTACTCTATACTATCCTCAAGCTAATGAACAAGTTGAGGCAATCAACAAAGTCCTAAAGCGCATGCTGCAAAGGATGATCAGAGTCCACAAACAGGATTGGCACCTAATCCTGTACTCAGCCTTGTGGGCATACCGGACATCGATAAGAAATGAAACCGGGTTCACACCTTTTCAACTTGTGTACGGTCTGGAAGCAATCTTACCGATTCAATGTGAAATCTCGTCCCTCAAACTCGCAGTCGACCTTCTCCCTGGAACCTCAGAAGAAAAGTCTCATTTCTTGGAACTAATCCAATTGGATGAAACCCGTCATGATGTAGCTTTAGCTAACGAAGCTCATAAGAAACGAGTCAAATCACAGTTCAACAAAAATGTCAAACCTCGTGCCTTCTCAAAAGGTGACCTGGTCTTACTTTACGACCAGGAATCCGATAAGTTGGGAGCAGGGAAATTCAAATCATTATGGATGGGTCCCTATATTGTTAAGAGTGTATTAGCAAAAGGAGCCTATGAGTTGATAGACTATGATGGGATTCCACTGGCGCAACCTTGCAACGGGTTGTACCTCAAGCGTTACTATGCTTAATTCCGCGTAGTGATCCTCATGCTTTTGTTACATTTTTGTTTTCACCAAGAGCATTTATTTTGGTTAGGTAATCCACTTTTTGCATTCTTTGCAGATGTCGAACCTATTGGAATCATTTGTTGGATATGCCAACGGAGCAAGCCATAGTTCACAAAACCTATCTTCTGCGGCATGGGCCATTTTCAATCCCAACGGCGAGTTAGTAAGTTTCATAGGAGTATGTATTGGTCAGTCGACGAAAAATATCGTTGAATACAGTGAATTTATAGAACTCCTCCCTGATGCCATCACACATGGCATATTCCAACTTGTCGTCAGGCTAGACTCACAGCTCGTCATTCTACAACTCACTGGCATCTATTCCGTACAGAATCTAGCTATCTATTGCATGTTCCTAAGAGTCATAATTTTGGAAAGAAAATTTGATTTCATCCAATATCAACATATTTCTAGAAGTTTAAACACTTTAACGGACTCATTGGCAAATTATATGTTAGATAGACATTTGCGACATTTAGCATCACATCAATATATGCAGCAGGATGATGTAACTTAACCAAAATAGAGCTCCGAAAATCAAAAATATATTCATAATTGTTTATAGTTCATACATAATTTTATATAACCGAGAAAAAATTGGTCTAATGACCCAAAACTCAAAATGCTAGGGGGCATCCTAGTGTAATGATGCTGGTGATAACAAGTCACCGCCTGTGCAATCATGCATAAAGCCTAGTCCATCGACTCGGCACTCCAGTAGTATGTCGCTGCAACTGTAGAGGCAGCTCGTCGGTCCTCACATCTGTGATACCAAGGGTAAGACCCTCGATCTGGTCCTGTAGTGCTGAAAGAGTCTCGACCACATCAAGGTCGCAAAGGATGGCCCTCCCAACAGCCTCTCCTGCTGGAGCGACCGCTGGGTCTCTGCGGCGTACTGTTGGTCGAACTGGTCCAATGTCTGCATGAGCACATGAGTTTTGATTAGTCTTGGTCAAGAAAATTATAAAGAACAATGAACAGAGATATGGTCAGAAGATTTACCCATAGCACCCCACTGCTCGCCAATCGACAGCACCAAATCCAGGTGACCTCGGAAATCCATGCCAGCATATGAAAACTTGGCATAAACCATCTCCTGACGATCGAACCACTTGAAAAAAGTATCAAAAAAGAAATCTGAGGCTAGCCAGCATGCTGAGACATGAGGTCAACCCATCTCTGCATCCGTGGTTTAGTCGGTCGAGGTACGCCAAGTGAGATGTACTGCAGCTGCATCAGTGGGATTCTCTCCAAAGCGAAAGCGGTCAAAATAGAACCATAGCCGAAGTTCTTGGATCTTCCACTTTTCACCTTGGTCAGCACAAAGAGTACTGCATCACACCAGTTGAACACCTTTCGTTCAAGGCATTCCAAAGCATACTACATGTAAGACCTGTTAGCTATGTGAAGAGCAAAACTACCAGCCAGTCTAGCAAAAGTGAACAGAATGGTCCGCAAGGGCTGGTCATTGACATCTCGTATATTGATCTTGCCTTTTGTACTCGCTGAGATCCCTCTCTATAGTGCTGGTGAATATACTCCCTCACGGACTCACCCCCACGGGCGGAGCCCAATAATGAGAAAGGGCACCATGCCTCGATAAACCGGTCAAAAAATAGATGTCCACAACTGTCAAGGGGATCGATTTTCCCCTAATCTGGAACACCTGGTTGATAGGTTCCCAGGCATTGAGGAAATATTGCAACAAGCTGATTTGTTGCCTCATGCTAGAGATACGGAAAAACTTCAACAAGCCATAGTTCCACAATACAGCTACAGTGCCCGGATCATGTAAAGCAACAATGTCCTCTTCTTCATGTTCACGTTCTCGCCATGTAACAACCATTTTTCTCCGATGAATCTCTGAAAAACAAACAAGAGAAGAGTCAGAATCTTCATTTGGTAAAAAATAGGCAAAAATCTGTGAGAAAACTATGCAAAAAGTTTCCTCCTTGCACTCATCACACCCCAGTAAGTGTACTGGGAGTGATGCATATTGACTAGTCAGTGAGAAGACCAGTATGCATCACACCTTTCGATTAAGGAAGGGTGCAATGGTGCCAGGGCGAGTTCTTCAAACCCGAGAGGCTCAGTAAAGCAAGGAAATAGGCTCAGAATTCAAAAAGAAAAGAATTCAATTGAAGAGCACAAGTTTAGCTCCTACATGGTCCAAGCGGCGTCAGGAATTGTCCATAGAATCTCCCGGAATCAGCTGGTGAAAATTGAGGGGGAAAAGCACCTCCAGAGCTCTAACAAACCAAGTTCAAATGAAATGGTAAAATGAGAGGTAAAAGTCACTTTTAATTTACCATGCACGTAATTCAAGTAAAATATTAGTGTTCTTAACTCATTTATCGAGCATATGTTTTCATTTATAATCGGTTTGATGAAGCAAATAAAGAGGTAGTACAATCTTTGAAAGAACAAAATGCTAATGGTGAGTCAAGAACTCAATGACCATTATCACGAGCAGTTTTAGCACATATTTCAAGCTCATTAAAAAATAAACATAAGTCATGAGCAAATGTTTCCCCCAGCATTTAAGCTCATTAAAAAGTGGACCGGTAAATAATCATTGTGAATGCCTTATCGCCAGCTTTTGAGCCTTGGTCGTGTTCTCATCATCACCTCCACTCTATTTTAGCCGATCATTCACCCCCATATGATTGTTTAGCCCTTCGAGGAACATCTGCGAAGATTGATTCTATTAGCCATCCTTGTGACACTTCCATGATTGGAGAAATCCAAACCTTACCTGGAATCAGCTGCTACCCAAAATCATCACTCGTTCCTCGAAAACGAGTCTTCTTTAAGATCTTTCTAACTAACTCGTAAAATATGAAAAGATTGTTGAGTGATTGGCCTCTCCAGCTCGTTAAATTCATCAAAAGTACTATCCCTCCTCTAGATTTTAATATTTTTGGACCTGAGGGATTATTACACAAAAATATCAAGCGCTTGTCTTCTTTGGCTCGTTAAAACTATCGAAAACTCATCCCTTTTGTATTATTTTACGCTTTTTCGGACTTAAGGGATTGCATGATGAAAAAGAATCGTTGGAGTCTCCTTTCTATCCCTTTCAGACTCTCTAAAATTTAAAGGGACCGAGTTATCTTTTTCGTTAAATTCGTTAAAACCAAATAGCGACAAACTTGTCTGCATGGACGAGAACAAGTTTCACTGTCACTAGGCTCGCTAAAATATAGCGACAGGTTCACCTGAAGGGCGGATTATAGAACAAGCATATGTTATCCTCCTCAAGCTTGAAAAAAATAAAGAGGTACTGGTCAACAATGACTGGGGAAGATTGGGAAGAAAACTTGAAGAAACTTTATTGGTAGCAAGTCGCTCTTGAACACGACACTTTCCTTCCGCATCCAAGTCGGGTTGGGTTGTTCCATTCACTGGTCATCACCATTGGTCCATCACACCATCCATCTTTGGGGTTAACCCTACCAATCCATCGTCAGTGTCACCAATCTGTTCAAGGGAATTCATTCAGACAATTCGCTATGTCTCACCCACTGCAATACATTCATGCTCCATTCCTTCATGACCGCCACCCTGAACCCTGTATCGTCAGATTGTTTTCACCTCCAAAATGATTTGCTTCGTTCCGTGTCTTTGATGTGGGATTCATTAAGGACCTCCTGTGATGGGTCACTTCCTGTTGACATCAGCTCATTATCCAAGAAGTTGACTTAGGAATAACCCTTTCAGTACTTTGAAGCTTGCATGCCTCAATGGAAAGTTTCTCACTATCGGCGACAGGTTTACATCAATAGCCTTCGACTGAGAGATTTTACGTGGTGTTCGACACCAAGTCATTTTGCACACAATGTGAATTGTACTGTAGTACCTTGAGGGTCATTTTCATTATTAGTGATTCCTCTTGCGCCTATTAACATCTTACATCATTGGCTGGTAATCAAGCGATGTCTTTCCATGTTCGACTCTAGAACATTTTTCACATGGATCGACTTGTACTCCAAGTGAATATCGAACAAGTTTTGAAGACCCCGAATCTAGTTTCATCCATCCAGGCTGCGATATATTCAGGAATATAAAGACATCAAGTGTACATCATTGCCAAACAGATGATCATCCAAATCAAAGGATGATGAGTCCAAATCATTAGTTTTCCACACAGACGATTGTCTGTCCTATGTACATGAAAATGAATTTATAAAGTTGGGCATGGGAATGCTCGCCTCAGCTAGATCATGAAGAAAATGTTGTCAAAATAATGTATTGTATTGTATCTTATTGCAAGTCGCCTCCCAGCTTGAAAAAACTTTGGATCCTCATAGTAAAGCATTTCACCCAACATCAAAAAGATTAACGACCTCATGCTTTAGGGGGCAATTGTTATAGACATTTTTGGGCACTTCAACCCCAATCATAAATGTCCATAAACTGAGGGCTCCTAAGTCCCTAAAAGTGTTGCTTCACTGCCCAAAGGAACAAGGTCAACTGATTACATCATCTCCCAGAAGTTTTCCACTGAAAACTGCTCATAAATGGTCAAAACTGGACCATACTGAAAGCCCAGTGCAAATGGTACGATGCATATCACCTTCCTAGTGTACAAGGTGCGATGCATACTGAATTGCTCCTCTGTAGGGTGCAATGTTCGGGAATGGACAAATGGCAGGGACAAAATGCGAGGTGGAAGATCATGGAATCTTCCAGAAGCTTCCCCTCTGACACTTGCCTCTCTATTTTCCACCAGGGATGAGTAAGAGATCATCATTCTCCAAGTGGAAGCAGGAACTATCAGAGAGAAGACACTAATCAAGACCCCAGAAGATGAATCACCTCCCTATAATCATCTATATATGGATCCCTCATCACAGAGATCCAGAGGCTAAAATTTTGTATCTTATAGAGAAGTGTTGTTGGTTTTCTGGTGTAATTTCATAGTGTTAGGTGATCTAAGCTTTACTTTAGGTGAAGAAGGGCCTTCTTGCTGGAGGATGATGCTGGGTCAGAAAATATGGTTGTAATCCTCTTGCTACTTTTCATCTTAATAAAGTTATTCAAGTTTTCCTCCATATTCTTGTATGTTTCATTATATATGCATTTGTATGGTTAACACATATATGGTCCTATGTTATTTATGAATATAGATCTTTGTTCTTCGATAGTAGTATGTTGTTGTGATTCCACAGGTTCTCTCTGAAGCTGGGCAGACAAAGCAGAAGTGGAAAAGCTCTATCAGGAAGGAGAGGAAATCAAGCGCAAGACTAAGGTTGGTCTCCTTTGTTTCACTCCTATCTATTTTCATAAAGGAAAGCGAAAGTAGACTTTACTTGTTTGTTTCTAAGATAGCCACCAATCTTAGTGGGAATAGCAGCATCCAAGTGGACACTATTCCCGGTAACACCCGGATCTAGTTTCATCCATCTGGGCTGCGATATATTCAGGGATATAAGGACATCAAATGTACATCATTGCCGAACAGATGATCATCCAAATCAAAGGATGATGAGTCTGAATCATCAGTCTGCTACGCAGACGATTGCCTGTCCTATGTACATGAAAACGAATTTATAAAGCCGAGCATGGGAATTCCCGCCTCAGCTAGATCATGAAAAATGTTGTCAAGATAATGTATTGTTTTTTATCTTATTATAGGTCGCCTCCCAGCTCGGAAAAACTTTGGATCCTCATGGTAAAGCATTTCACCCGACATCAAAAGATTAACGACCTCATGCTTTAGGGGGCAACTGTTATAGATTTTTTTGGGCACTGCAACCCCAATCATAAATATCCATAAACTGAGGGCTTCTAAGTCCCTAAAAGTTTTTCTTCACTACCTAAAGGAACAAGGTCAGCTGATTATATCATCTCCTAGAAGTTCTCCACTAAAAGCTGCTCAGAAATGGTCAAAACTAGACCATACTGAATTCCCAGTGCAGAGGGTGCGATGCATATCACCTTCCTAGTGTAAAAGGTGAAATCCATACTGAATGGCCCCTCTATAGGGTGCGATGGTCAGGAATGGACAAATGGCAGGGACAATTTGCAAGGTGGAATATCATGGAATCTTCCAGAAGCTTCCCCTCTGACACTTGCCTCTCTGTTTTCAACCAGGGATGAGTAAGAGATCATCAGTCTCTAAGTGGAATCAAGAACTATCAGAGAGAGGACACTAATCAAAACCCTAGAAGATGACTCACCCCCCTACAATCATCTATATATGGATCCCTCATCACAGAGATCTAGAGGCTGAAATCTTGTATCTTGTAGAGAAGTGCTCTTGGTTTTCTGGTGAAACTTCATAGTGTTGGGTGATCTAAGCTTTACTTGAGGTGAAGAAGGGCTTTCTTACTGGAGGATGATGCTGGGTCAGAACAATTGGTTGTAATCCTCTTACTATTCTTGATATTAATAAAGATATTCAAGTTTTCCTCCACATTCTTGTATGTTTGATTGTATATGAATTTGTGTGGTTAATACATATCTGGTCCTATGTTATTTATGAATATAGATCTCTGTTCTTCGATAATATTATGCTGCTTTGATTCCATAGGTGCTCTTTGAAGTTGGGCAGATGAAGAAGAAGAGGCAAATATCTATCAGGAAGGAGAGGAATCAAGCAAGGAACCAAGCGCAACGTGTCCTTTGTTCCACTCTTATCTATTTTCATAAAGGAAAGCGAAAGTAGTCTTTACTTGTTTGTTTCTAAGATAGCTACCAGTCTTAGTGGGAATAGCAGCTCCGAGTGGACACTATTCCCGGTAACATCACCCACCTGCATATATCTATATATGGATCCCTCATCCTAGAGATCTAGAGGCTGGAATTTTGTATTTTGTAAGGAAGTGTTGTTGTATTCTCTATGAAACATTGTATTTTTAGGTGATCTAAGCTTTTCATGAGGTGAAGAGGGCTTTCATGCTGGGAGGAAGGTGCTCGATCAGATAGCTCGGTTGTAATCCTCTCTTCTACTACTTCTATCAATAAAGCTATTTGAGTTTTCCTCCATATGCTTGTATATATTTGAAT